>JAAXYW010000752.1:0-30060 GCA_036851895.1 Orthonychiurus folsomi | reverse complement strand
AATACAAGAAGGTAGTTAGGAAAGACAAAGAAATTCAATTTCCCACCTTTCAAACATGGCTTTCTCTATTATGTATTAAGAGAATGGACAAAATTACATTAGAAACATAGCATTTGGAAGTGAATCTTAATTTTCTCCCCTTTTGACTTTTCCCTGAAAGAATTAGTCTTGCTTCAGGTGGCTTTGTGCCTTTGCTGTGTTTGAAATCACTTATGACTCAACCAAGCGAAGGAATAAGCAATCATAAACCCATGCCAGATAGACAGACAGACAGACACAAGTTCTTTATCTTAATTCTGCCTTGTATAGTGGATTATAAATGAAGTTTAAGTTCGATTTCCGTCTTCTCCTCTTCCAAGGGTGTTGGGGAAGGTAAATGGTATTGACAGGGACGAGGGGTTTTCGTGGCATGGCATGGAGAAAGTTCGTTAAGGTCTACCCCTGCATTTGACTGCAGATAAATTAGACACTCCTTCAATCAAGTTGTAAAGTAATATATTACGACGACTTAACAGGCACGGAATCGACCTGCCCGTGCAGGCACATTTCCGCAGACATTTTGTTGTACGAAGAGAACAAGGGAGTGTGAAAGGTCATTCATTTCCTGTTTCTAATGTAATTTTGAGCGGGAAATGCTTTTTGTACTTAAAATTAAATATCCGCCTTTTTTCTGTGTTTTTCACCATGCTTTTCTTAAATTTGGAGCATAAATTGCAACGCCTTAGGGTCAATGACCTGTACAAGACATTCCGAGCCAACGGTAAATCACTGTCTTCCTTGTTTGACGACATATTAATTTCCTTCTTTCAAATAAATGTATAAAAGCCATTAAGGGAATCCTCCATTCCAATTTTACATTATAAAGTATATGCAAATTCAAAGTACAATTTCATATGTATATGTACTGTACAAGTAAATATGCACAATTAGGGCTGTGCTGAGCTGAGCATACTTTAATGTTTTGCATTAAATATCCGGCCGCTTCAAACGAGGCGGGCGACATTTGATTTGAAATTTGAATTTGTCCTCAGTGGACAATAAAATATATTACATGCAAAATACGTACATGTACGTATATACAAACATGTTAAATTCGGTCGTTTGTTTTCAAGTGGAATATGTACGTGTTTCCTGAGCCAGAAAATCGAATTTATTCATTTGAGTGAGTGACGGGAGCAGAAGTTTATAAAAATAAAAAAAGAGACTCGGCTCTGACTTTCAACTGGATCCGGGAAAGGAAATTCTTGCTTACTAAACGTAAAGTACGTAACGGAGTTTGATCAGGGCAAAAGAAAAGACGAAAAGAGCGACTAACGGCCCGGCCCGTTGTCGGAATGCATTTTGAACATTAAGTAAACCTAAAGGGAAGGAATCATTCATCTTACTCAAATCAAGTCTCATGCTTACTTTTCTACTTCATTTACAAGTGATTTGAAGCAAGTTGTTTTGAAGGAGGAAGCAGACGCTTTGTAAACATGTCATTTGAATTAATGTTCTCTTTGTCAATTCTGGAAGTCGAAATTTAATGAAATGGGGGACAATGTACCACTTGAGTGTAGTAACGTATGGGTTTAATACTATGTTTGCACGAATTTAATACAAATCGTGAGAAAAACAAATGGGATGCAAATATTAAGGAAATTGTAATCTGAATTTTACTCATTGATATTCTGAGTTAGCTGTGGTTTTACATACTGTAGAATTTCTAATGTGGATACTTTAGGATAAAAGATGAAAACACTTTAAGAGGAAATTGATGGGTTAGAATTCATTCTTTGATTAGACAGTGAAGAGCCGGGAAACTATCAAGTACCCATCGTGAATTACACGAGGAAAAGAATGAAAACCGTGAATATTTGAAAAAATACCATCATAAAAATTGAGTTGGGGCTGGCATACTAAATTGGGAGAGTGAGATATGTTTTTAAGCCTCGCATATGTGTAAAGCTCATGTCCCCATCCAGGACGGCTCCTGGCACACGCCTTTACATGTATTAGTATGTGTACTGTAAAATGTAATGCGAGTAAGTTCGGTCTACATTCATAGTTGAATTCACCCAGTGTCTATGTTGGCGCCAAATTCAAAAGTCCCATTTGGAAATTACATTTAAATTGGAATCACTTGTTAATTTTTTTACAAATTAGTACCATAGTTTGTCTTTTTAGCATTTCATTACACATTTTTCTGATAATTTTTTATATCTTCCGACTGAAATTGAAAACCTTAAGCTATTCAGCAATAGCATTGAGTTTTCTTAAATACATAACATGTGTTTTTTCAAAATATTCCAATTATTTCTTCAACAAACAACTTAAAAATTACTTTTTAATTGTGTTTTTTGAATAAACGCTTATAGCTCTTAAAGTAGGGGGAGAGTTGACGACAACAGGGGTTGAATTGGTTGAAGTAGAAAAAGAAGATTACTTTGGATGGATGGAGAGTGGGTCTTCAAGAGTTCAAGAATGTGTGTGTAAGTGAAGGAGGACGGGAAAAGAGCATTTCGGATTGCCAAAGTGTGTCTGTCATGCCATGCCAGGCCTGCCCTTCCAACACATGGAGGAATTTCTCCCATACCCATACCCATGCCTATGCCACAATGGCAAAAAAAGGGGAGAAAAGACATCCACGACATTTCTCTGAATAGAAATGACACTTTTAGCTACAACATGGGAAACCATTTTTCTCCACTTTATTACGCGATTAGGTTCAGCGCACTGCATAACCCCATGCCCTGCCCTCGTATGTCCCAATTGTGTATGCATCCTCACATATTCCGTGTACTTAAGCCGTGCCATTGATACCCGGTGTGTGTGCTTGTGTATGGGATGAAGGAGATATGGTGGTAACAAGGATCGTTTGTCTCCTTCCTCATTCTTAGCTCAACATTTCATGATAAAGAAACGAACAAGCACTGCTTTATGTACTTATGTGGTGTAATGTTTAGTCAACGCGGGCGTGTAGTGTAGGCGAGGCTGATGCCTTGGGCAAACTCCTTAAAATAAACATGGTCATGGGTATGCTAAACACATACAAAAATGAAGGTTACGTGAACCTTTATCTTTTTTCCCAATGGGGGAACCAGAAATAATACATACATGCTTGCATACGCACGCATTGTTGTGTGGTATGTGGGGAAAGCAAACTTTCTCCTGATGGGAATTTTATAGCGAAAAAGTACATTTGGTTTTCCCGCTGTTTTGGGGGTTCTTACATTGGGTAAAATTTTTTAGACAACAATACGAAGGAGAAATTAATGCGTTTGGCATAAAATGCAGATTTTTGCTATTTTCACCTTGTGCAGTTTGCTTACGTTTTTTCTTAGAATTCTACTCATATTTTTGTAACAGTTTGTTTATTTTGCACAAGTTATTATATCTTAAGAACTCCATAACCAAAGCTATTATAATTCCAGTATCCCGCCTGACGAAGACCAGAGCGGAAATGTCCCATTCCCTAATTTGTTTCATTGTTCTGCCATGAATTGCCATTTCAAATTGAGCATTGCACAGGAAACTCCTTCCCCATAAACCCCGATTAACTTTTCTGAGAAAAGAGCTCCTGAAATGAAAGCAATTTTAGGGCTGACGACGGCCGGGTAGGTAAATGACAGGGAATTCACATCGGAATCGCAATTGGGGAAATATGCCCGCTTTCCCCGTAGTCGTATGCATGTTTACATGGATGTGAAGAATGTTTGAGAAATGTCGTCGCCTTTCCATGCGCTGTCGCTCATGCATTTATGAACAAAGCGACCGTGAATAATAATGAATGAAGAATGGAGTCAATTCATATCTGTCGATGACACGCTTTGGTTTATTATGTAGGGAAACGCACCGTACGTACCGTAATTCCATCACTCGGGGAGGTAGAAAATTCTCATTTTTTGCATTTTTTTTTATATGTAAGAACATATTTCAATATAGCACACACATTGATTAAAGTACTGCATGCGTTTGCATGCAAATTTTACCAGCAGAGGAATTTCTCATTCGTTTTCAATTTTGTATTCGCAATTGGGCCGGTTTTGACCACACCACAAGCATATGGGATGTGGGGAATTTTCAAAAATTAAATTTAGGAAGTGGTGTATTTCTACTGCATTTAAAGTACAGTTTTAATTATAATTTTTTGAATGTAAAATTTTTGAAAAATAATTTCGAAATTTGCAATGAGTATTTTTGCGATATGGCGCTCTGAGGTTAAGAACCCTGCACATGCTGCTCGTGTTCACCGTCTGGTTTCTGTTACCTTATTTTATTTCGCAAACTAACTACTCCCGAAATGAAGGCAGGAACGACTTTCTCTGATCTCCTTTGACCAGCCAACCATGACACTTTTTATTTGACAATTTTGGAAAGAAGAAAAGAACCCCATCTTATAGCATAAGATGAGAAAAATTTAAGGAAATGATAAAATTACAAATGAGATGCATATTGCATGTAACAGCCGCCGTTGCGCCGCGTATTCTTGCAAAGTTTATTGCCTTTGGCACTCGTGGATGCCGCTGTCGGGCGGGGAAAGTCAATTTGCAATAAAATTGCAACTTTCATGTCATCCGCTCCCGGTGTTGAGGTGCCAGGAATGTTACATTTTTAAAAACACGTCATTCCCATTCTCTTCAATGGGAGTGCACTCATAAAAATATTTAAAATTCACATCCACGTGTCGTGCAGTGCCATAAAGTCGGCGCGTATTTCAATTTCAATTGGTTGAATGGCTGCATGCCGACTAATTATATTGTCATAGCTTCTTCGTGGGTATCAAATTATTTTCCTCTGAAAATGAACTATTCCTGGATATAATATCCAGGAATTCATGACCTACCATCCATGTACGCTACGTATTACGTATATCCACCATTTTCCGCGGGAATACTTAATTAAAATCCTCACGCATTCTTCAACTATGGCATCTCCCGCCCCTCACTTCATTACAATCATCTCAAAAATATTAAATAACCACAAGAGATGGAATTTCATTGGGTGTCAATGCAAACACATAGAAGGAAATGCAGGATTCCAAAATACCCACCCCTCCCACATAATCATAAATGTAGCATGCAATATTTTGCATTACATTTGAATGTACATTGTATTTGTATTGACAATGGCATGGCATATATGTAGCATGTACTTCCTCGCATTCCAAAAACCGGGAATTGTCCCATTCTCAGGGAATTCGGGAATAACCCCATCCATGCACCCCGAAATTTTGGGACTCACCCAAGCATATCATTACATCCCCAGCCCTGTACAAGAATCCTTGCTCCCCATAAAGTACACACATCTTTTCCTTCCATTATACAAATTGAGCGAGAGTAAGTCTTTTGGATCTAGTCCGCCAAATTTTAAATTGGGGCTCTAATAGTTTACACACAACGAAGCAGTTACGCTACGCACCCACCCACGCACGCCACGCATTTTGTACGTTAAGCAACGAAAACCATTTTCCATGGATCATGGAATCCTGGAAACAAGTACGACGACAATAGCCCCGCCCCCGCCGCTGTGTATCCTGGCCGTCGACGCGTCGACACTTGGAATGTGTGCATTATTTAAATTGGGTATGCAAACACAATGCAAATTGAAGCCGTAGTAGTGCAGTGTATATATACGTATATAACGTACGTGCGTATGGCGTGTAGATATGTAGATACGAAACAGAAGTACGACGGGAGTCGAGTGGGGCTAATTTGTCGGCCCTTATGTACTGTACTACTCCCCTGCTCTGTTTACAAGTGTTTGCATTAAACTTGAGGTTGGCTGTTGGCGGCGGTGCCCCTTTTTACATTCATGCGGTTTGTACGTAATTACTTTGAACATGTTCATAAAGTGCGGGGGTGTTTACGCGTTCAGCCATTCCATGCTGTAGGCGAGGCGCGGCTTGCTGTTTGTAGTTTTTGATATTTTTTACGTGTTCCTTGCTCAAATTCGATATTGGAAAATTGTATTTTATTTGAATTTTTCGGCTATGTTTTTTGAATTGGCCGGACTTTCTAATTTTGAATTGCTATTGGTGGAAAATTTTACACAATGGGAAAAATTAGTTGACCCTGTTATGTCATAGTGCATTCATATCGCATACAATTTGATTCATTGATTAAGGTCAAATGTCAGGTCAATTTTTGAAACTGTTTTTTAGCACAGCGGAAACTTTAATAACACAAGGCGTGTACATGCATTCTAAGGTCAATACAATACTAAACAGGTCTAATTTTAGAAGTAAAGGTCACAAAGGTCAAACCTTACCACTTGAAAATCAGATAAGATTAATTTTTAGACAAATTAAAATTAAATTGGATTGAATTTTAATTACATTTTGGAATGCCTGTCTGCGTGGCAGATGGCAAACATCCGTCGTAAACGGACTGTACGCGTACGCATGCATGGGTCGACCCCCTGTGAAGGCACTCATTTTATGCGTAAAATGCGGGCCCAGGGAAGAAAGTCTGCTGAACTTCAATTTTTGAAGAAAGAAATTTCCGCCAACTGCCTCCTTGCTGTTTCCTTTCTTTCCTCCGCTTCACTTTGACTTTGTCTGGGGCCCTTCAGACGGATGTATGCATATGTGAGATATCCACAGGAGTTTTTGGATTGAGGAGGGAAAAGTTTTTCCGTTTGGTTTGCAACAGATGAAAAGTTTTTTCTGGGGGGCTGCCCTACCGCCGTATGGGATGGAGTTAGTATATCGACATGTGCTTTCCTCGTTTGGATTGAGTTGAAGAGATTGAGATGTCGGGGACTTGACGAGGAGTGGGAAAGCTTCAGAATTGGAAACTGATGTGGTAAATAAAGTGGGATTCCAGGAGTGAGACCATGGTTAGATTCCAACTCTCTTTTTGTGGAAGGCTTTTTATTATATTCAATGCCAAGTTCACAAACGTCGTATAAACTACCTTAATTTTTAGAGCGATTTTAATTAAAATCATGTATTCAATTCTGAATTGTTCAAAATTTATGCTAAACTCATTTCGGGAAAGTTTATAAACTAATTAACTTTAAAGTTGATAACTCTACACAGCTCCTCGTTAACACATTTGCTGCAGAAAATCACGACAACTTATTGTACATTGACTTTAATGTTAATCGGCAAATAAATTTCAACTATGAGCTCGACCTCTAACCTAGGAGCTCAAACAAAATACTCTTCCATATGCATGCAAAGCTTGAAATAAAATTGAGTGCTATCAGTTCTTTTCCAGTATTCCTTGAGGGAGGCTGACAACGAACATAATTAAATATAGTTCAAAACCTAAGTTAGTCATCCCTGCACTAGATGAGCATGAGGTTCACCAATGTTGTCTGGATTTTATTTCTTCTTTGTGTTGTTTCTCAATTGGAAAAATGCAATGCTGACACATGTAAGTAACTTGCGAGCATTTCAAGAAAATTTGTTTCTATGTCGATGTTGAATTACAATTGTAATACTGGAAAAGCATTAAAAGGAATATGAAATATTCGCCTCCGTACGTGCCATAAATTACCATGTGGCAAATAATAGTGGTTTGCTCTGGAATAATGTTAAGTAGCTGTGAAGTAGTTTACATGAAGTATTTTCTTCAGGAAGATTTCCCTAAGATGTTAGATGCTTTATTCGGAATTTCTTTTATTTTCCTACAAATCTTTGGAAACATTTATTACTCCCCACAATAGAACCAAACCCGTAGTAGTCGGACTGCAATTCTGTAAAACGGTGCGATGGAAAGACAAAGGGAGTAGAAGCTTCCCGAGATTCCCAATACATTTCCTGAGTCATCCAATATATTCTTCCCCCAGTGGCTGTTCTATTTCATTCCTTCCGCCCAACCTCAATCTGATCTGAGTGAGAAGGAAAAAAGGCGGAATTTTATTATCTATGAGAGTCCCACTTTTGACGTTTGTGTGTGAATTTATTCTTCACGAGTACGTAGGCTCATCGTAGTACATTTTAAGGATAACCCTGGACGACATGGGCCATGCCCTGCCATATATGCGGTGCAGTGTCTGTGTTATCACACGACGTGACGCCAGGCGGATGACTTACATCTTGGGGGATTGAATAGCCGGGAAAATCCTGTTCAAATGTCACGCTTCGATTTATGTGAACCCGAGGGGATCTGCCCCCTTTCCAGTTTTTAATAATTTTTGAATTTAAAATTTATTGGGCAAATATTTCAAAATGCTAGAACTAGGAAAATCGCCTAACTTTACTCGGTAGCGATTTGAACCGGGGCACAATGCGACAGTGAAAACACATAGAATTTAGAAACCGCGAACATTTAAAAAACAGTTCTTTCCCCCAAGTCTCAGCCAATTTGTGTTTCTTTTCTTTCAACCCACACCCACGCGACGCCACATAAAGTACAACCGCAATTGTTGTTGTTGATAAAAAGAAAGTTTGAAGATTTTTCCTTTTCTTTGTAGAAAAAAAAGAAGGTTTTTGCTTTTTAGTTGATTGGAAATAGTGGTGAGGTTGCGGTATGCACTTACATATAGTTTGTCTCCATTTGCTTTCTTTGCGGTTGAAGATTGACAGACTAGTGGGATTGGAAAGGGGGGGGGAACCTTATGTGTGGTCCGGCAGTTAGGAGAAAAGTTGAAGAAACTAAACTGAGGTTTTTAGACTATTAGCAGAAGAAATACCCACTTTGCCTTGTCAGTATCGATTAGGAAATGCTCCCTTTTTTCGACTTCTTTTTCCCCCTGTCCAGTTCATTGCAGGGCCGTAGCACTCTTTCTATCATTTACTGGATTCCTTCAGTCAATTTCATGGATGCCCTTGCATTTCCCGTAGTCCAACTTTTTCATTACATTTACACAGGTGCGGTGCGGTGAAGGCTCGCCTGGCCCTGTCACAGCGTTTTACTTTTTCTTATAAATGAAGTTTTAATGGAAATTAAGAAGCATATGTGTGCAGCAAGCAACGGTATCGATATTGCACTCCAATTCCAACATTTTAGAAACAATGAAATACAAAATTCTAAATAAAATTTTAAATTTCATTGTGCCATGTACTTTTAAATGTAAACTTCACATATAACGGAGAAAATACAAGCAATTAAGTTTTAATTAACTTCTTTTATTTGCAGCAATGACCCAAGGACCAAAATTTGGAGAATCAATTCCGAATGTGACGGTAGCTGTGGGACGAGACGCGTCACTTCCTTGCGTTGTGGAACATCTGGGAAATCATAAGGTAATTTCTATGAACGAACACTTTCTTTCCGCAATAGATTTTAGCAAATTGTTGATTTTGCCATATATAAAGTAATTTTGACTACCAGAAAGTAAGTCCCTCCAATTTTTTTTATGTCGAGTCGAAGAAAGTTTGCAGTGTGTGTATGCGTACGTACACGTATGCAAATGCCCTCCAGATCTTTCGTTTTAATATGAATTCTTGGAATGAAGCTGAGTGTGTGTGGATTTACATTGCCCTGTCATGGAAATGAAATTTACAATTCACACTGCAGGAAAGCTAAGGGAATCTCTTGTCTTTGCATTCGTTTTGTGTCATGCCTTCCTAATGAAGAGATGCCTTATTGTCGTCAAAGGAAAAGACTAGACTCGGAATCACACACAAGACAATCATTTCTTCATTACACGGAGTGAATTTGAGCCCTCCAGCTCCATTTGACTGCTGCCTGACTCCCTTTTGTATTTTCTGAAGTTGTTGAATAAATCTTTTCAACACAGGGAGTCAACGTCTAGGAAAATAGCCTCCGGACATAAATCTTCCCTCGATTTCACTCAGATGATAGGTCACCAGGGAATGGCAATTAGAGGGAGTACATCCTTGATTTCAAAATTAAGATGTTGCGTGGATCCATTTTAAGTAGTTCTCACAAGGTGCTTTGAATGATTGGAAAATTAAAATTGCTTCACTTTTGAGACATGCGCAACGCAGTGCTCAGTTTTTTAGTTTCATTTTAAAATTCCCGCCAAAACTTGAGCACAAACGCGTACCTTCTTGGAAATCACATTTATGTAGTATTCATATAATTCATAAAATTGACAATTCATATTGAATTGGCAATAGAACCAATAAATTTTAGACATGATTTGTGTGCATTGTCGTGCACCCATAGTAAAATGGCTGCAGCAAACTGTTGATTTATGAATCAATCGGTCCATTCCATGAAAAAAACGTTTATCAGATTTGAAGGTATCGGATGGATGATTGTTGAGCCTGATAAGCAGAACCCATTGTGTGAGTAAATTGAACGACAAGGGGATGGGATGGGATTGAGGAGGAGGAAGAAAGTGGTGGGTAGTTAGCGTTACGTAAAGTGTGTGTAAGAGTTCCTGGAGTGTGATATTATTGGATCTGATGATCTTAAGAGGCCGGGAGTAGAACGGAAACGCAGTTAAGGGAGGCTAAAGGAAAAGAATGGAGTAAGACTTTCTTCCAACACAAGGCACCGGCAGAAAATCCGAACGGACTGAGGTTTGAAACCCAAAGAGTCCTTTCTTTTCGCATCCATCCTTCACTTGGGTGCCAAAAGTGCTCAGATTATTGCTCCTTGGGATTTACATTCTTTCCTCGTTCTTCTTCCTTCACCCTGTGGACCTTCCTCCATCCCCACCTTACGTACAGTACACGTTCTAACCAAACCAATAGCTCGGCTCTAGGGAATCCAACTACTTTGTTTTATTTGAATGGAATAATATTGAGTGCTATTTCCTGGCTCAATTCGTGGAAAATTTGGTGGTTCCCTCGTGGCTCTCTGGATTGAACGGGCAATTGGGTATTGGAATCTTTCTGCTTATGCATGGTTAGTGCACACTTGAACTGCATTGAGATTTGATGCAAATTTATTTGAATTACTCAATTATGAGTTACCTTTTTTTAAATTTGAATTATTTAAAATTCGGGGTTGAAACAAATAAAGTTAAGTCATGGCTCTGTCTAGTTTTGTAAAGATTTGACGACAAAACTTTGAGATTATTTGTTTTTGCAATATTTTTAAGCCATAAAATTGTTAGAATTTTACACCATTCTCGAAGTACAGTTTTAGATTCGGCTTTCAACTAGCAAATTGCCATTTTTCAAAAAACTTTAAACCTTAAATACGTAAATTTATATAAAATCTCAAAAATATTTATTGTTTTGATTTTTACAACACATAATTCCGATTTAGCGTTCAGTTGTACAATAATGTACGTATGGCAAGGCATGGCATGGAACTTTCCTGTGGAGAAACGACGAGACGCGTCTTTTCAACTGAAAGATGTTAAGGTGAGGGTAAAGAGGGGGGGAGGGGAGTTGTCTCTCCCTGGGAACTGGTATAACAGATTGGAAAAGACTTCCAAGGTACTTCATCGCATCGTACTCGTACATCTGTTTGAAATTTGTCCGCAGTCGGAAGGGAGGATTGAACGGTGGAGTTCCTTCATCCATCCCGTAGTTTTGAGGGGGGAAAGTACAGGAATTTTCCTGTCGATTTCATTCGAGAGACGGACTTGGAAGTCGAGGTTGAACTAAAACCTTGTTCCTCTGGAGACTCCTTTTCCTTGGGTTCGGTTGGAGTTGATGTGGATGTCATATATGTTTCCTCACTTCTTGATCTTGATCCTTCCCTTCGGATCCTTGGGGCCTATTGACTTTTCAAACTATTCTCCTCCTCATCTCTCCTGTGACTTACCCCCAGTGTTCTTCTGTCATCAACTTGGCTCTTCATCAAAATCAAACTTATTCGGGATGTGGGATGGGGGCCCTCAAGGTTTGAATTAAATTAAAATGTGGAGATCCACTCTTTCCCACGGTTCAATGGTAAAGAATCCAACCAATATTTTTATTTTTCCCACCAAATGTTGGTATTTCAGTCCATTGGAGGTAAATCTGGCATTAAGGCACCTGGTGCAAAAGGCAGGCATCTGCAAGATCTTTGGGGTTTTTCGCTCGAATTTTGCCTACATGCAAGAGGATTTGTCATTTTTTACTATTAATTTGAACCGATTATCAAAAGTCGGCACTCCAAAATGGAAAAAATTTATAAAAATAATATTTAAGAAAGCAATCAAGATTACAGTTCGGTGAATAAAAGTTTTAGGAGGAATGTTTCAATTATCGATTTGCATGCTACTCTTGTACAATTTAATTGTTTAGAAAATAACAAGGAATTGTATTTATACATAAAATACTCAAAATTGCGTTTAAATTAAGTCATTATATGATGGCCAAGCAGCGGTTAACATTGGGGGCCAATTCAGGCGAATCAAGATGCCCTTGCAACAATGCACACGACCATGCAATGCAACACAATTCCTTACATTACATTTACTAGAAATCCGATTCGGATGCGTCCTCAATTGTTTAGATTTGAATGGTACCTTGTGATAGGAACAGAACGAAGGAAAGACAAAGTGAGAATAGGAGATTTTACATAGAGAAATGTTAGACGGAGGGATGAATGAGATGAAATAAATCCCATTCCATGTCGTTTTAAATCTTATTCAATGTTTCCAAATTGAATTCTACACTTGATTAATTAATGGCATTCACTCATAATAAGTAAGTCCTTCTTTATCCTATTCACTCCTCTCCCCAATGCATGCTATGCTATGCTACGGGAAAGACTTCTAATCCCCTCGAACGCATCGGATCATAATCACTTTCAAAGATAGCTTACTCCGTGCAACCAACTCCACTCTGTCGAATGGATTCCTAATTCCCTCTTCTTCAAATTCAAAGTCAAAGTGGGTTTACAAATTGGTAAATGAATGGAAGTGCATAAAATTCTATGTTGGAGTCAATCTCAAATTCAAATTTCTATTGTTATAATGTTATATTTTCTTAAATTTATAGGTGGCCTGGGTACACATCGATAGACGAATGATTCTTACTATCCATAAACACATTGTTACCAAAATCCCAAGGTTCAGTGTTTCCTATGATTCCCACAAAACATGGCTCCTCCACGTCAATTCAGTTCAGCAGGAAGATCGCGGGTAATTCAAATTACTATTCTTGTTTCATGTTGGCAATACTGATGTCTCTTAGATTTAAATGATGTGTAAGGTGTGTAACTTATGAGAACTAATTATGTGTATTTGATTTCCAGGTATTACATGTGTCAGGTAAGTAAACTAAAGTGCATTTAAATTACGGTAAACTTTACGGGTACGGTAAACTTTAGCAGTGCTCAATGGTAATTATTCCACAGGTTAACACAGAGCCTATGATTTCTCAAATTGGCTACCTTCAAGTTGTAGGTAAGTCAATTTACTTTGTAATTAAGAAAAGTTAAACATGCAGAAGATCTGGAGACAAAAATCTTTAAAATTCTTGGTTGGATTGAGAAAAATCCTTGTATTTTAATTTCCTTGCTTGTATCCTTACATTGCATTATTCAACGCGCACCGCGCGCGGAACTCAAATCCCTCGGTTTGAGATTCCTTGAGGCACATCCTAAAAAAATCCTATTTGTTTCCGAACTGATAAAAAAACTGAAACAAAATGTAAAGTAGTATTGATTATTGAGGGGGAAAAGGTCGAGTGTCTGCTTTCGTACTTAGCCTTGCGGGATTTCGGTACATGTTATATATTGTATATTTTTTGGTATTGTCCCTCCAGTTCCACCGAACATATTGGATGAAAACAGCTCCGAGTCACATGTGGCCGTTCAAGAGCATCAAAACATTACATTGAGTTGTAGGGCTGAAGGGTTTCCGGAACCTCGAATCACTTGGAGACGTGAGGACGGAAAGGAATTTGCGGTCGATCGACGGAAAAAAGGTACAGAGTAAATATTCTATTTGTAGCTTATTTGTTGCAAGAATATTTCGGCAGATCGGATGCTGAATACGGGTCATTTGGTGGTGTGGCGGCATTTTTTAAACGATTTTAAGCGGAAATTCTGACTGGCTGGCGCATGTTGTTCAACTATTTATACAAGCAACAAATATTTCATTTAAAGTTAAAAAGGGAGTTAAGGAGCATGGATTTTGCATTCGTGTCCTATAAAAATGAATTTTGTCCCTAGATATTTATAGTAAAACTTGCATTGTTTGAGAATTTGAAATACTGACAGTATGCTGGGCCAGATTTTTTTGGGGGATACATTCAACATCTATTTTGATTTGATCTATTGATAGCCATTGCCTTAAAGAGTTAGAAATGACTAATTTGATTTTTTGAAACTTAATTGAAACATGTTCTTCAGCATTCCGTAGTATTTTAACTGTTAGGGAGGTGAGTATCAAGCGAAGAACTTGAGGTCGTAAAAAACAGAAAAGAAGTTTTTGAACATTCCAAGTAAAAAGTGAGGAGATTTTCTTCAGAAAACAGATTTTGAATTGAGATAAGAATGGATATAACAGGGATGCAGGATGCAATTCTAAAGTTTGGATAAGACTTGGATTTGTCGCCAAACGCCTTAGTGTTGAAACCCCCTCTCGAAAGATCAAGTTTCCCCTTCCGCCACTTTATCTTCCAATAATAATGTTAGCCCACAATCCGTAGTGGGTGATCTTCAAGGATCCAAACCTTCTTGCTCGAAGATGAGCTTTTTATTGTGACCACAGATTGTTTCACCCAATCCATTTATGGACTCACGTATCGTTGACCATCTTTTCCACTTTGTTCAATTTACTTTCTCCCCTTCAACCATATGGAAAGGCGCAAGGGGCTTTGAACCTAATAAATACACATTGTCCAGCCCAGCTTTACCGTTCCACATATTCATATTCACTTCACGTTGAGCCATCGCATTGCATCGCAGTCGATCCATTCTCAACAAGAATTTAAAATACCACCATAGTGCAATTGTCCTCAAATCTAAATATATACATTTATATGATTATTCGGGGTGTTTGAAACAACCACAGCATTATGTTTGCTCAAATTCAAGATATCAAATTCCATTTTCTTTAAAAATAAATCTGAGCAGATTGAGATTTTGTGATACCTCATGCTCTTTTTGGCCTTGTAGTAGAAATAAATGAGTTCTGCGTATCTCAATGTGTTTTGCAAGGGAAAGGATTCGAACCCACCTACAATTTGTCAACAGGGCTTGGCGGATTTGGCATCTTTTTGGTTTGGGCTGTTTTTCTTGATTCAGAGTAAGAAATATCAAATTTGTCTAAAGAATTGTGGCTTTCTTCTTAGTAGAAAGCGTCTGAAATCTCAAATTATTGACCCATAAATAGGATTTATGAATGGATGCCAAAATACATGTTGGAAATTAAAGTTTAAAAAACGCAATGGCGAAATTGCATATGAGTGCATCGCATGTTTTGCTTAACCCAACGTACACGACACAGTATTAAATATAAAGAATTAGTTGTCCAACATAAGCGAATTGGCTTTCTGCATAATGCTTTCTGTGTCCATTTCTGATCAAAATGGACACACAAACACACAACCTAAGAATTGTTAAGCCATACATTTCACCCTTCATGCAGTTTGTAAGCCTGGAATCGGGTGAAGACGCGGAAGGATTTCTCTCCGCGTGACAGGGCTGACAGTTTTATTTACTCAGTTCACTAAAGTCACATCTAGTCTCCCTCAACTCACACAATACTTGAAGAGGATACATCCACACAACACAACACTCACTCAGATGCACTGGGCGAAGTAGTACACGAGAGATGGGAAGGAAACATGAACTTGTTTTGTGAATGCATCTTGCTGAAGACGACTTTCTCTCTTCGTCCTTTAGCATGGGGACCCCTCCTAACAGCCTCATTCAACCAACCCAAGAGTAATTTCCCTTGGTGGTAAGGGATGGCAGAATTAGGTAGTAGTAGTAGTGTTTTTAGAACCCAACAGAACAAAAGATATACATGTCCTATGTTACGGTACGTCCTGTACTTGTACGACATTATTGCCGAATGGGGATGGGGAACCATGCCGGTTGAGTTCATGGCATCTTCTATTGTGTACGACATGCCTGCCAGTATTCCACATTTCTTTGTACGGTATGTATTTGCCATCAAATCTATTATTAAATCCTTCATATAATATTAATTAAAGAAGAAAATGGAATATATTTTGAGGATTTCCAATTTGATTTTTGCTTAATTTTTGAATAATGTATCAACTCCGCTGGCAATTATTATTTTTTCCATAAATTAATGGCAAATTTGTGTGCTTGGCGTTGGCATTGTATGAAATTACGAAAATGAAAAGAGAAAGGCAGAGCATTTAGAGCCACCCTTCCATACTGTGTTATTCCCCTTAGTTAAGTTGCTGTGCTCTGCTGCTTTTTGTATTCTTCCCTTGGCGTATGAGATAGTATGAATGAATATAAATGGATTTGACAGATAAGGATTTAATTCTTGTGCATAACAAAATTGGATGAAGAAAGTGAGTCAGGGAAAAGGGAAAGAAAATGATGAGTCTGCATGTCTGGCGGGGACTGTCCAATATAATATTCATATCTGTCCTACACAGAAGGAAAACGGAACACTTGTAAAGGGCATTTATGTGTACTTAAGATATGACTTCATCTGAATTACACTGCATTATATCACATTATAATGCATTCAATTGTCTCCATATGGAAATGAGGACTCCTTGCTCTCTGTGTTCAACAACTGGGTGGTCCAATTCTACGTCCTACAAATTACATTACTTAAACTGTCCTCAAATGGCGTAGGTCATGCGACTAACTCCTTCGGATTTTCTCCCAATTTGTAAAGATTTGCAGGTTTAGAATGGCAGATCTATTACAATTTTTCAAGTATACAAAATTATGACCGTCTTTACATGTTTTGTACCTAATTTCCACTAAAATAAACTACTCGCTTTTAATATTTTGGCATTTCTTCCATATTAAAACGTCTTAATTGTTAAAATTCATATTTGTGCAGTAAAATTACACGAACAAAGCTTATTTTCCCAATGAAAACCGGTTGGACCACCTTAGCCCTTCGCCCTGTAAATTCTTTCGATTATACAGTCGCAATGAATGAACTAGAGACAAAAGGGGAAGCCTAAATGGTCCATTAAATTATGTTCAGTTGTCTGCGATATATGTAATAACCATGTCATGCATTCTCCATTCTTACTCGTCCGTTGAATAACTCACTTTGAAGCAGGAGTCAACCTGGGGAAGGCAAGACACAGGGAAATTCATTCATCTTAACTTAAGGGAAGGAGGAAGGGATGGAATTGCAATTCCGAAGCATTTAATGTTGTCGTCTGTATGCTTTCTCCATACAGATGTACGCATGTATGTAATGTACCGCTGCGCTGCCCTTCCCATGTAAAACTCTCTCATGTGTATTTAATCTAGCAAACGCTTGCTGGCTCCTTCTATGTACCACTCACCCTCACAATTTGCTTTCCCATCAAAAAGAATCTAAATCCAAGGAAAGGGAGGAGGGGGAGAAGAGGTAATTTACGGGCCAAGGGGTAGGAGGGCTTAATCGCTTTCTCCCTTTGGGCACTGGGTTAGAATAGAAGAATGTCTTAAGATATCGGGTATTTGGTATAATTCCATCCTTAACTTTACTATGGGGGCAATTTCATTGGCTGTGATTGAGTTCAATTTCTCTCCTATGCAAAGTACGTACGTACTATATGTTGTTTTTAGATATTAACGGCATATATTTTTACATTCATGTATTTTCCAATGCAATTAGTCTTGATAACACCATGTTAAATGGCTGTAGTTGGGTTCAATTCCTCTCCTCCGCAAAACTACACTATGCTGCGTTCTACATGCATGTGTTTTAAAGAAAATCAACTTCCCGCCATTCACGATTAGTTTTCCAAATTTGAAACATGTGAATATCTATTTTAATGCAAAATATAAATTGAATCTATTGAAACTTAATTTTGATTGTCCCCACTTGTACATTTTGCCGGGACATACAAAAAGATACACAATAACCCGTTGCGTTGCGTTGTCGTTGTGTGCATAAAGCATTACGACACGTGCTCAGACAACACGGAGGATCCAACCATTTCGCACTACAGTAATCCATGTATGTATGTACATATGAGAAAAGACAAGTTTATGAGGATCCCAATGAGTCACTGGCTCAGTTAATGGGCTTTTCCCTTGTCTGAGGGATCGGACATAGTCTGCACTACCCGCCTTCCCCTGTTGCCCGGGTCGGGATCCATTCATCCCCCTTGTCAGTGTAACTAAGTTAAATGTGCTATAAATACACAGTGCATTAATCCGCCCTGTTTGATACGACACCGACAACGGGTATCTTGTAGTCTGAAATCTTTGGACCATTTTAACCAGAGGACGACGTCCACCGCTCCGCGCCGCGGCATATATTGAGTGGTTGGTGACTCCATATGTGGCTTTTTCCGGAGGATCCGGGTGGAATAAATCATTTTGTTTCGTGGGTTAATAGCTGAATTCTCATGTAAAATCCATTCAGTGGACATCGATGTCTCTTTTGAGTCATCTCCACATGAATGCATGGACACCCTTCATTACATACATGCATACTATACGGGGTAGGATACCGGGTAGTATCCATGCGGGGATGACTCGGGCAGGGCTTAGCTTTCACTTCAACGAAAATTCCATTATCCGTCCGCCGTGTGGACTTACGTACGTACGGATGGGGTGAGGGCAAGCAGATTTATGGCCCAGTTTTTGAAGGGACATGTAAATCCGGTTTGATAAGTATGTATGAATGGGGCTGAAGGGAGGATTGGCGGGATTGACAGTAAAATATTTATTGGAATATTCTACGAACGAGTTATTTTCTACACCTGCTCCTCCGCCTTGGATATGTCGTTTCAAGGGAATGGACTACGGGATATGTATGTTTCCTGGCTAATTCTGTTTTGAAAGGTTTATTCTATGTGTGGTGCATTGCATGGGAGCTATTTTAGGGAATTTGAAGATTTTAATACAGTGGAAATGTCAAATTTGAAATTACGACCTGGAAACACCATGGGGAGTATGTAGTCGGTTCAATTCCTTCCCCATGCAAAATACATACGTATGTGTTGTGATATGTATGGATAAGCATAAATTGTGGTTTTAAACACTGTGCCATTTTCCTGCGCACTAGACATAAATATGCTACAATATATGTATGGAAAGAACAGATTAATCACAATTTTAAACTACTTTACGTGATTTTGACGGAAATCAACCATGTATTGTTCAGTTCTATTTCTGGCACCATGCATGCGTCGCTTCATATTGGGTTCTTTATAATAACAGTTGTAAAAAAATAATAACCCTCATCCTCCAAACACAATACACTCTTCTCCTCTATTGTGGCATGACACTTCAAATAGTGGACCAGTTGCTAAATGAAGTTGGTTCATTCCACCGGGTTAGGTCGTCCCATTGGGAATTTCGCTTTAGATTAATACACAGCCAGACATGTTCACGTTTTAATGGACAGGGTTGTCTCGACGCGTTCACACCACGTCGTCCGACCCGACTTGGACCCCCAAAAATCCCCGGGTCCCTTGTGACTCAAATTAAACGCCTCAGCATCCTTTGCATGAGGACATTGTACTCACCATGACAAGACACGCGTCTCCCATACTCAATAAGCCCAAAAATGACGTACGAACATTTAGGGAGGGGATGACGATACTTTTTATTTACCCGGGTATTTGAAGGGAGGGATGATGATGTACTGGGAGGATCCCCCGCCGATCAAATTACTGTACTGTGCCATATTTTTTATGCGTGCAGTGAGTACGTACTTACGGGAAAAGGAAATAAATAAATAAAAATGCGTTAGCCAGCCTGGCCTGCAAGTAGAAATGTATGTACAATATGGACACACGCCGTCCATAAAGTATGCAAAGTGTCCTTTGAATTCGTAATGTACAATGAGTGGATTTTAATCGATAATTTTATCCCCTCTTCTTTTTTCTTCTAGTGAATCAGTCGGATGGAGAAAGATTGCATTTGTACAAGATCAGTCTGGCTGGAAATGGGGGCATATCTGTGCATTAGTAGCAATGGAGTCCCACCCTCCGTCAGCAAGAGGATCATTGTTGATGTGCACTGTAAGTTTTTATTTTAAATTTTTTGAAGAAAATCTGACTAAAAAAGTGTGCAACTTGACCTTATTTAAAAAAATCTTAAAGCCGGATTCATAAACTTTACAGAGTTAGCTTACCATAAAATCTAAGCGTGTAATTTAGCAGAAGATGCGGGAAAACTTGAAATAATTTTTAAAGGGAGGGATCCCTCCAAGTGAATTTCCTGTTTCCACCACACTGAGATTGATGGAAGGATGAATGATGGAGTGGGAGGGTGGAAAGGCGTCTAATTTGTCTTGATCACTTCCCAAGTCAAAATAGTTCGTGCATGGAGGAATTCTTTTACAAATCCCCCTTTTCCCCCTACCCTCAAACTTTTATTATCATCTTCTCTTAAGTCAAGCCGCATACCTTTAATGTTATGCAATGGCAATGTATCCCAATGCACGTATGGAAACCGTAGTATTTAGTCACTCCACTGTAAACTGTAGTCTTACGTACGTCTACGTCCTAACTTTGACATAAGGGTGGAGATGCGTATGTAATGTGCAGTGCATACATATGAGAATATGGACTTGGAAATTGGTAGAAAGACGACAGGACGGCGCGTTGGGCGCGGGAAAGCGGCACGGTGGCTTTAGAAGATTATTTGCACACAGGCGAACGTCACATCATGCGGTGCGACANAAATTGGTAGAAAGACGACAGGACGGCGCGTTGGGCGCGGGAAAGCGGCACGGTGGCTTTAGAAGATTATTTGCACACAGGCGAACGTCACATGCGGTGCGACAAGCTAATATGACAAGGACAAGAACACACCTCTTGCATGTGTCACTTTCCGATGTGTTCCTCACAAAATGTTAGCTGTGGATCCAATAATGATGGACGGAGAAAGTGGGTGGGGAGAAACTTAGTTTACAGGGCAACGTACATCACATTTGCTGCAAAAGTGCATGTAAATTTAAAGAATTTGTTTGGAAATTATGGTTTTAAATGTTACTATGAAGCGTAGAATTGGTGTTTGCATTTGGTAATCTGAAATAGAGTTATGTTAGACAGAAAAATGTGGCTGCAGTAGCAAATTAAAGTTTGAAAAGGGTATTGCCCTGCATGCTGTAAGTAGCTTAAACTTGCACTAAATCCGGTTGTCGTAAAGTTGTCTCCTTTTCATGTGCCATTGTGTGGCTTTTACAGGTATTGTCCTCAAATTTGAGGATGGAACGAAGTGCCCTTGGAGTTTTGAGTGAATAGCGGTGTAACGTAGCGTAAAGTTCAAGATAGCTTAATGGTAGTTTTTTCTACGCATGTAGAATGCAAGCCAATTTGTGTTGTGATTTCTTTCACCCAGGATCTGTCATTTTCACGTTAGCACTAAAATTTAAAGCATTGTTGTCTTTTAAAATGAGATTCATGTTTATACCTTAGCAAAATTTAGAAGAAATATGAGAAGCCCATCATCTATTTTACACTGTACATTTAGTACTAAAAAACTATAGTAGTACGTAAATACATGTACTTAAAAAAGGCGCTAATCGTCTTATGCAATGGATGTATCTGTTTTTACAGTTTCCCCCATGATCTGGGTGCCAAATCAATTGGTGGGGGCACCGACTGGGACGAATGTGACACTGGAGTGCCATACGGAAGCATTTCCTCGAACAATTAGCTACTGGGTTTACGACTCCGTGATGATTTTGACGACAGGGAAATACCATGCAGAGACACAGGAGACCAACTACAAAACCCACATGCGACTCACTATTCGTAATCTGAGAGACAAGGACTATGGGAAATACAGGTGTCTCTCCAAAAATTCTCTCGGCGAAACAGAAGGTTCCATCCGCCTCTACGGTAAGTCACCGTGCAAATATCCTCACCCCCCTCTCAAATACCCGCATCCTTTATGACAACTCCCCAAATGTGAGCTAGAGGACTTGTCGAAAGCCACAGACTGCCTCATAAATGGATCCCCTCATATGTGCTTCCTAGTGTCATGGAAGTTGCATGGGATTCCAAATCCCAAACTTTCCCTTTTGTCCTGACCCAGTTTGCTCAGGAAATGATATGCAATTATAAAGTGAAGTCGAAATTCAAGCATTGTGTTTCATCCTGCAAATGTATTATTTCCCGGAATACCAATGCAGTTATCGATTGTTTTAAATCCTTATAATCATACATAGTTGACCCACAAATAAGTAATAATGCTATCAAACAGCTAAAATGTACCAGTTAAACTTTTTAAGTTGGTATATCGGAAAATAATTGGCCAATGTTACGTTTTTTTCAGAAATTCCTATGCCATCTCAACCCCCTAAAGCGACGGAAGTGCGAGTGAGCAAAGACAGTAAGTCTAGTAAGTCAAACCTTTCATTTTAATCACGAGATTTTATACAACTTTCACTACTTTCACTTTTGACTGCATTACTTACATGCACATCTAGTATAGCATTTACAATGTACTTCAACTTCGGCAGCAACAATGCACAAGGTGCACTATGTCAGATAGCACATTTTAGGGTATCCAATCCTTATACATTTTAACAACAGGATGCAATTCTCTGTACAAAGTTGGGTATCAAACCCAAGCAGTGTTTTATGGGTAACAGAGCCAGTCAGAACTTGGCATCCGCTGGGAGTTGTATCAGAGACCTCAAAAATAAAGGTAAAATTCCCTAATAAAGGCTCCCAAGGACAGTCAGTGATACAGCCATGAACTGAAGGAAAGCATTCAGTCCTTTTCTTTCCCCCTAAATGCGGGTGGTTCCAATGAATAGACCTGCAGAAAAGGAAACGGTTCCGTACGGGGAGCTGAAAAGAGTGATTTTTGAAGCTCAATGCTACTCGGAGAATCTGGGGGACAAAGGGGAGCTAATGATTTGAATGGGCGTCTCCAACGTGTGTTTTAGATGAATCCCAGGCAGGCACGGACTTTCTTGACTTCTTCTTTCTCCTTTTCCACCCCTCCAAATGTAATGTTTATAGAATGGACATTCGATAAAATGACAAGGGTCGACGTGGAAATGCAACCCCGACCAACTCATGTTTTGTAGTAATAAGTTAACTACTTTGTAATCTGTGGGGTCGGTCTACCTGATTTGACGTGACTGGAAAGTTTTCTAGAAAATTAGTTATCGCTAGTTTTTTTGAATGAAAGGGCTTCAATGAACTTTCTGGTGCCCGCCTCATCCTCAGGAAGGGCGCTCGCTTGGCGATGGATAGAAAATTACCCTAATGCTAAAAATGCAGGCTTTGAACGATTATACTTTTATTGTCAATAGCATATAATGTTAAGTGTCAATAATGTGTGTAATTTAAGTATATCCCTTTAAACAGAACGATGTTTTTGTCGCCGGGCACAGTCAAGTGCTTCGAGGGAGGTTCCGCATACACAATTAAATTTGTGGCATTCCCCTACAGGATAATCCTCACCTGCAAAATCCTTGCAACAATCATCACATTCTTCGTTATCTGTAGGAATGTCACTTAAACAGCTTGATATGTTACAGTCTTCAATAGTTTTTATCCCAGCGGCCACCTGCTTTAGAATTCCTGTTAATACAATACGTAATTAATTCGATTTTAACTTAACTCTATTCAATGCGATGGAATAAACGCCTTACCAATTGCACAGACACAAAATACTGTCAAAATTATCAGCGTTGAAGACTTCATTGAAACTGACGTGACGGGATGTCGCTTAAAGTTAGATTCCTGGTATGGATCAAAATAATGCATAATTACATGCTGCAAATGGGCATTTTATACCCCAATATCAGGTGTGCGTTCCAGACCCATTGAGAGTACTTTCAATTTAACCATAATAATTGGAATTGGGCCAGGCAACATTTCTACAGCTCCATGGAACCGCCAGCGATAGGAATTGCAAAGACATTTTGTTTAATTGGCTAAAAGTACCTCAATGCTTAAAAATGCAGGCACTTCCTATGGAATGTATTTTGCATTTTGCTTATGAGAAGTGCAAGGCGTATGTATATTACATAGTTTCAGATTGGAATAAGAAAATGCTCACCAAAATTCTACAAAGTGAAAGACTTTTAAATAGCCGACATACTCTTAGCTTGAAGCTTAACTCTTTTCCATCAATAAAAATAAATATGAAATGGTTGGGTTGTCACCTATTTGGCGGGAAAACAGTCACTGACGGGACGCCATCATGTGTCCAAGAATTTATACTTCATCCAACCCAAGGAGTGACTGGTAGGAAAACAGAGGATCGTAAATTAAGAGAAATTGTACAACTCTCCGTACGTATGACCATGACTGTTTGTCTTTCTTTGGAAAGTAAAGCATGGCATTTGTGCTCCCACTATTATTTCTAAAATGGCCCAATATTTCACTTACAATGTTCACGACTTTTCAACTGGCTTAAAGCCTTCCAATCCCCATACCAGCACATATAATATTTTCCTTTGGCTTAGGAGTAGGACCGCCTTATATGATTTATGTAGAAGATCTAGAATATTATGAGTGTGGCGCGCCGTGGCTCTTATAGTAATGATTTGGTTTTGAAATCCGCGCGGGCGAGTTAAGTGGAAGTCTGGTGGGAGTGCAATGCACTATGAACACATCTATTTCTAAAAACTTAGAAAAATAGATTATAAAAAGTAAATTTTTACACTATTATTTGAAATTCCAGACTCAGTTGCCGTCGTGAGACTCAATCCAATATCCAAACTTGATGAAAAACGTGGGCGAAGCCGAAGCGGGACAACGACCGCGGACAACTCCAAGTCTGACCCCTCGCTCTCTAATGGACTCATTACGGGTGATGGACAAAGTGGTCGTTCCACTGAGGACGAGTCACTTCGACCTCCATCAATTGAGTCAGCTTCAGCTTCTGAGAATTCAGGTTTGTTTTTTTTAGCCTTTTAGTGGCGAAGTTTTTGGGTTAGTCGTTTATTTTTGACCTGAAAGTTTTTTTTTAATTTTTGCTGTGCTGTGCTTTGGCATATTTTTAAAATTAAATATTTGCAGGTCATCACATTCGACCAAAGCAGATCCTTCGGGTGGCTCTACTATCCCTCACATTCATAAGGTGGAATTAGATATTACATTAATGTAAATTATTTCCGAAAATCTTCAAGTCATAGGCAATGGCAATTTAAAATTTGCAACGTTGACTTAGGTGTTACAAATGAGTAGGCAGTGTAATATTATTAATCTGTATTGTATATTTTATGTTTTTAATGTTGTGTGTGCACTTGCAATGAGTTTGAGTTTCCAATTTGAAAGCAAAGTTAAATTATAGCTTTGTTATTTGCAGGCAACATGGTGCTGGAGCGTCATTTTAATGTTTTGATTTCAAAGTAGTACGCATTTACGCATGAGCTAAAATGAATATGTATTAAAAACTGGGTTAATGTTGACGTTTAAATTTGCACCTGGTGCCCGGAAATGTCTAGTGCCAAAACTACGTATTCAAAAACTAAAGTAAAAAAAATATACATTTAAAACTGAATGTGACGACACAATGAATTGCATGCCTAATTTGCACAAACTTCACTGTGTGAATTGTAACATAATGGCCGTAAAATCAGCATGTCATTTAATATGTAGTGCTACTATAACCATACAAATGACGTAAACCAAT
Source organism: Orthonychiurus folsomi (assembly GCA_036851895.1). Taxonomy (NCBI): domain Eukaryota; kingdom Metazoa; phylum Arthropoda; class Collembola; order Poduromorpha; family Onychiuridae; genus Orthonychiurus; species Orthonychiurus folsomi. The sequence goes on along the minus strand of JAAXYW010000752.1, from coordinate 4,546 downwards.
ATAAAAAAGCAATCAACTAAACTACCTTACCATTAATAAGAGTATGTATGTTAAGAAGTGTATTATATCTACATAAGGTATTTTTGTTCATAAACATTTGTAAATGACCTTGTCATCTTGACTATTAAGGAACCACTACTTAGTACTGAGATTACGGGATTGTAATTGTGGAAGACGTAACCTCCCTAATCCTTACATACAATTCACAGATAAGCAAAGGGAGGGAAATGCTTGTTTAATGTAATGTAACTACAGTTTGAATCCCCCGCTGCATAAAGTTCTTTGCTTGCTGGGCATGGTATGACATGGACTCGTTTATGCTGGAAGCGTGAGGTTAAGCTCAGATAAGTAGCCTATTTGTATTCTCGAGCGTGCTGACTTACTTCCCCCCTCATGCACTGGACTGGGAACTCCAAACGTGTGTCTAAATAAATATATTTGCGACAAAAATACATAAATCTTACCATGCTTCTACCATTAGGATCTTCAAAAATAAAAAAAGTAAACTTAAAACCCTTCGTTTTCCTTTCCCATGACGCTAGCGTCCGCGTCCCCACATCCAAATCCAATACATAAAATCCACCTCACACTGTACTGCACTGTAAGAAAATATTTAACAAACATTATTATGTATTCAACAATATTTAAGATTAATATAGGATATTGTAGTAGGATATGTATTTGTATTTACGAAAATTGAAAATATTTATAAGCACAGTGACAGTGACAGGGGAAAGCACGTGTCGTGTATGTGACTTTGACGTGTGACGTGTTTGTCCAGTTTTTGTTTTGTGCAATTATTTTATTGTAAAAAGTATGTATGTATTGAAGTGCTTGCAGGATCATACGGGGCGTCTCCAAGGAACACAAGTTATCCCTTATCTCTATTGGAATTCCCATGCTGTGGAAAAGGCGAAGCACAAAATGAATTGAATGTAAATTTGAACTAAACTTTAAAAGAAAACTGCATGAATGGAATGAAATAAAGGGGCAAACTTGACGTACGTAAGTTTGTTGTGTTTTTCTCAAGGGTGTGAAAAGAGGTTTATTATTCAGCGAACCCCTGCATGATGAAAGGTAAACCAATAGAACTCGCAAACTTTTTTTTAAAAAAAGAAACATTTCATTTCTTCCAAATGAAATCACAAAATCGATCAAATTTCATCAAAATCCAACACGAATTTCTAATCAAATGAGAAAACCCTCACTGGGATCGGATGGATTGGTTTTCCTTCGGACGAGACGGGATATTTTTCTCAACGCTTTAGACTCACATGTTGGAGGAATTTTACAATACACATAAATAAATATAAATGTTTTGAACCACGGTTGGAGAAGAGAGTGGGAAATAATGCATCTAAGTAGATGTATTCCATCCATTGGGTTGGGTTTAGGTGGGATGGACAGACGGAGAAAGTGGCGGGGTTAAAAGTGCGACGAGGGAGAGGAAAATCTCATCAGAGTTGAAAGGAACTTTTGGATTCGTCTCACGTTCAGGGCAATAAGCAACCCAGACGCGGAGCCAGCAAGCAGCCTCTCCGTTCGTTCCTTCCCAAAAACCAGCATGGAATGAATATTGTATGGAGGAGGACGCCAGCCAACTTAATGTACTCAAGATCATCCCAGCTGCTTTCTCCGTCCGTCCGTCACACAAAATACAGGGTGGTTCGAGGAGGTTGAAATATATAAAAAAATCTTGGAATTTGAATCAGGGGAAATTCTAACAAATTGAGAGGTGTTTCCCAATATCCTGAAATACAAATTTAGAGAAGAAGAAGTATTTGCATTTGGTATATGATTCCATGCATGGAGATTTCTCAAATTTGGTGTTTTTTCATAATTTTGGAACCAAATTGTCATACACTCACATCAAAAATCAAAGCTGTTATCAGATTTAAGAGTAAATATTAAAAATCTGTCAAACTGACGAAAATTTTTAAATATTTTGAAATTGCATATTTCTGGTTAATTTACAGAGGATTGTGATCCACCCTTCCTCCCTTACGTTTGCACGCACGCTCCCCGCCAAATGTCTTCACTAATGTTAGCATACATTTAGGTCGTGTGATGCTCCCGTAAAACTTTGTATGGACCCTCTGCGTCTGTACTCACGACGTACGTACGTACGTACGTCTCTTTAAACTTGAATTTAGTCTCAAGAATCGCATGAATTTAATTCCTATTTGTGTCTCTCACGATCAGTGTCACGCGTCAAGTCAACACTTCGTTCCCTTCGCACGTGCGTGCCCTATTCGACTCCCTTCCTTTACAGAGTAGGTTAAAACAAATGTCAACGTCGCGATGCGTCGCGTCTTAAGATGCGTCTTGGCTTCTTTATCTTATACAGTAAAGACATCACACGATACGATACAATTATAAATGAAAAAAACATCGCGCGGACACACGAATTTTTGGAGAAAGCTGACTTTCCCTTTGATTAATTTCAAATTCCTTTACAATTTCCAAATATTTTGTAGACATCCCTGGCCTGAATTTTGTATTAGCCCCTTCCCGCCAACCACAAAAAAACAAGGAATCACGAAAGGCGGTAAAACACGCATCTCTCGAAAATGCTCGAGCGGCGCAGCGGTGGCAGTGGAAGACGCTTCCTTTCCAGCCATGCCATAACCCAGGAGTTGGGAGCGTAGTTTATTTTTTTTATTTCTTCAATTTCTGCTTCTGTTTACGGCTGAGCCGCTCTTCAGTTGGGACGTCTTGGACGACTCAGTTGATTAGAGAGTAGTACATTGTGCATTTCAAGGATCCAAATGGGCTTCCCCCACTCCATGGTTTTATCGGGCCGTGCTAATGAATGAGTAATGAGACTTGTACATGGAGGAAAAGTCTTCCGATGACTACCGTCTCAAAAGAAACCGAAAGACAGGAAGGAGATGGGTGAAGAAGTAGTAGTGTAGTGTGTGGGATTCCTAAGACAGACGCGCGTATGCTTGTGCTCAGAAATCTAATGTACACCCCGCCGCCAAATTTCAAAAAATGCGCCTGAAACATCAAATACAAGAAAATTAAAAAAATTATTACAAATTTGTTGTGAAACTTCTGCATTTAATCTTCAAATACAACACAAATTTCCTAAAAATTTGCAAGGTCAAGCTTTTGGTGGTTTGACATTCTAATTTGTGCTTATTTGACCCCCTCCGAAGACCCAGGAATAAAATTTGGAACAACCCCCCTCCAAAGAAGGGAGAAGTTGTAATCCTCCCCCCATGGAGGAGAGGGGGAGTGTTTCCTTCTGTGGCTATTTCTCTTCTCTCTCCAGCGCTTAATCCAATTTTCCTTAGGGATTTTCCAACCTCGCTTCCTGGCACGCAGGGATCCAGCAAATGAGAGGAGCCACCAAAGTTGAGAAAATGGCTCCGGCCAAAGGCCCCTTAATTCTATTCACTTGCCATATTATTCTTTTATATTCTCATTCGAGGGGGCCTGCCTGGAATTTCCATGCACTTCTCATCTTCTCATTTGTATTGTAAATTAAGGTATAAGACTTCTTCATTCCAAGGGCGGCCTCCAGAAAGGGAATACATTATATACGGCCAATTTTGTTCACATAAAACAAGGGAGTTGTGTGAGCATTTTGTGTGATGTTAGGATGTGGGCACGTGAAGACACCTTAAACTTATCAAAGGCCACTTGATTGGGTCATTCAAACAAGAGCTCTACTTTGGAATTAGGATCCAAACTAGTTTATACATACGTGTATAGCATTTTTGTTAATAAAAAGTCTAATTTTGAATTTTAGCCAATCTCCAAGCATGTGATTAGAAAGTTATCCAAGAGAATGCAACATGTCATGATAATCCGTTGGATTTTGTCAATTCTCTTAAAAACATGTGTTTACGCTTGCATGAAGTCCTTGGAATTATTTGCCATGGCATGACACACTGTTGGATCCTTGTTATCGCGCACAAATCCATCTCGAGAGAATAGAATATCAATACCCACAATTGGGCGGAGATTCCGGAGATCCCTGGAGAATTTTTTTCTGCAAAAATATCCGTAGTTCAAGTGTATGCTTTTCTTAACTCAAATATGACAACATAATGTATATACATTTGTGTCATACAAAATTCTAGTGAAACCATTTGGAAGTTCGTGATTAGGTCAGACATTTGCTCTAAGCTTTTTGTAGCCCGAATAACAATTCGTATTTGTTTTGGGCGTGAAATTGTCAAAAAGCGACAAGGCTGAAACCAAACATTTAAACATCTGAAACTTAAAACTTAACACTAGTCTTTAAAAATGTTTGAGCACGGTTACAACAGCGGCAAGCTTGGCGGATTATTATTACTCCTTTTCCCTAGCCTGTGTTTCAGTTTGGATTTGCAGAAAGCGCTAAATTCTTTCACAAATTGTAAATTTTTGATTCATTTCTTTTACAATGAAGAAATAGACTCAGCGGTTCTAACAGTATTTAAAAAGTTAGGCATTCCCCGAATATACTTAACATACAACCATCACATTGCACCCTCAACATGGCAATCACACAAGGATATCTGCCGAGTGTATCTAATTGTTGAAACCGACGAAC
>JAAXYW010000751.1:0-30077 GCA_036851895.1 Orthonychiurus folsomi | reverse complement strand
CAAGGACCTCGCATGCCAAGTTTCAAGCGAATCTAACCAAAAACAAAAAGGCTAGAGTCTAAACAACGACGACGACACCATACATCTACATAATCGTATATAGCGCAGCTGCAAGCATGCAGCTGCTCTAACAAGCATTATTAGTTGTGCTAACTATAACTCAACAACCCATAGTTTATACGTTTATATAAAAACAGTCAATAAAAGATAAAATACCATGAACAGTAGGGCATTCCTCCCATGCCATCCTATGCATCAGTCACACCGATCGGCTATCCCAGTTTAGCATTAGAATGAATGGAATGTTCCATATGTTAATTAATACCGCGCATTTCCTTTTGTGTGGGCAAGCAGACGCTCAGCAGAAATACGACGCGACCGTTGACTTGTTGCGTCGTGGCCAACGGACAAATAGATAGGCGGGATCGGACTATACCCACCCAACTCCAACCCACGGAGAACGGGTCACATAAGGAAGAGCCAATCCCTTGCCGCTTTGCTTGGTGCACGTATAGGAATAGGTCGGGGGTCGAATGCCTGTGTGTATGCTACCATATATGGACTGAGGAGAGGAGGAAGCCGCGTAGGAAAAGGACGCTCAACCTCAGAATTCCCAACGAACAATTCCGCGTCCCTTTGCCCTTCACTTCCCAACCATCCTTCGACTCGTTAGCACACCAAGGAGCACCGCTCAACGACTTTGCGATTTGATCACAGTGAACGACGGTTGGATTACAAAGTGACTTTAAGAAGACTAATTCAGTTCATCACAAAAGAATTATAAGCTGCACAGATGTCTGGCGGACGAGGAAGGGGACGTGGAGTTCCTTCCGGAAGAGGACAAGAGGTAAGTAAAGGAATCAATTTTTAAAGTTAGTTATGCAAATTATGTTTCAATAGGAAATGATAGTTGTTTTGGGTGCAGTCTATGGTCTAGTTGATTCTATATGGTAGGTAGAATTTAAGTCATCTGAAGTCTGAGACTTTCCAAAGTAACTTTGATTTAATGTGATAAAGATCCAGTAAAGGTGGGAAGGAATAATATGAATTACATCGCACACAAGAATTGTGGATTGGTCTTAGGTATTGTAGGTCCGGCAGTCTTACTTGCTTTTCCCATTCCCGAACTGCGTTAGGTAGTTGGTTTTATTCGTAATCGAATGGGGCATCCTAAGACCAAATTATTATGTCTATTGATCAAATTGCTAAACATTTGAAGAGACCATCGGGTACTTAGGAGGCGGCTCGTCAGATTGAAGTAATGTATGCTTTCTGGTTAATACATGCACGCACATTATACATGCAGGAATTGAGAGAGCCCGGACAGCACAACGATGAGTTGGCCCCCGGAGCTGTGTTGGGCCGATCTACCGGTAGAGGCCGGCCTGGACAGTGCCCTTTTCCTTCGGCATCAGCAAATGAGGGAGTCGGGAGGGCTGAGGAGCAGTCCAATGTTCCTATCTCCGCTGTGCCAGGTCAACTTAGTGTGGCTGAAGCCGCACGTTTGCAATCAAGAGGTAGAGTATCACTTGTATTAAAAATTTAGACAGATTGGATGTCTTCAATGAAAAACGTTGACAATGAAAATTCTTTAAGGTCGTGGACGAAGCACAAAAGGTGAAGCTCCTCCCTCACCGGTTCCCCCTCCGGAGCGGGGTGCTGGACAAACTAGTTCCGTGGGTTCTGCCGCTGTCAGAGGCAGGTATGAGCAGGAGGACACCGTCCCAGAAAACTTGACTGTTGCCGAGATTAACATAAACGAACAAGCTGCAGCTACTGCTGGAGGTGACGCCTTGTCAGACGTGTAAGTTTCCAGATATGAATTGGCTGGTGTAACTCTTAATTTTCTCCTTCAGAGCGTACTGACGTAAATAAACTTATTTAGTGTCCAATTGAAATCAGAAGCTTACTTCCGTCAGGAACCATGCGAACAAGCTGAGGCCAATGATTTGCCCCAAGCTCTTCCTCAGGAACCAGTAGTGCGCAGAGGAATTAAGGGAACGGAGTAAGGCGAATGACTTGTGCACAATCGAGTCTGACGAACAGTTGTAAATAATATATGCTTGTTTCTTCAGGACAACCTTCTTGAGTAATTTTGTCGACCTACGCATAACTGGGGAAAAGGGGTTGTTCGAGTACCTGGCTACATTCAGCCCAGAAGTTGACGGCATGTCTGTGAGGCGAACAGCCATCAGACAGCTCGAGGAGACTCTAGGAAAGAGTAGAAGTTTTGATGGCCAAAAACTATGTTTGCCTTTCAGATTAGAGGATAAGGTAAGTTTAGAAATCCATAATGCTCAGCAAGCTGAGCATATCTGCACATCGCGCGTTTCTTTCTAATCTTATGTAATATGAATTAATTCAGATAACCCGCCTGGAAACTCAACATCCTGGAAACCCTGATGGAAAACTTACGGTGTCTCTGCTGTACCAGAACGAATTAGACATTACAAGGGCCATGCAGTTCTATAATGTTTTAATGCGTCGTGCGCTGGAGCTTTTGGGATATATTGAAATGGCTCAAAAGTTTTTTGATCCAAGAGGTGTTATACGCATGGCGGAACTCAAGTAGGTTTTTAATAAGTCAGCAGTGTTAAACGGAGGGAAATGCTCTACTACTAATCATTTTTGGTTCTTCAGATTGGAAATTTGGCCTGGATTTGCAACTACTGTTGGTACCTACGAAGGAGGCCTTATGTTGAATATAGATTGCGCACATCGAATCCTGAGACAAACTACTGTCTACGATTTCATGTAAGAAAACATAACGTGATTACTTTGTTTACAGGATTGCTGCGATTAGGAGTGCAAATTTTAAATTTACCATTTCATTTTAGCGAGGCGCATCGGAACGATCGAGACTACCAAAAGCGAGTGATGGATTTTGTCGTTGGGCGTACAGTTCTCACACGACACAACAATCGTACGTACAAGGTTGACGATATTGCGTGGAACATGCATCCTTCTAACACATTTGATAGGAAAGGAACTCCGGTAATATAGCACTTTCATTTATAATTATGCATGTATTTATTATGCTATGCTATTATAGTAAAATATTGTTTAATTCAGGTGTCTTACGTAGACTACTTTCGGGAGCATCATCGTGTTAATATAACAAATCTTGACCAGCCCATGGTTCTCAGCCGAGAAAAAGCAAAAAAGAACAATCCAAATGTTAGTAGCAAATGCCAACGTTTTACCCTTAAAATAATAATAAGCGTCCGTCGATAATGTGGCCGGGTTGTGTGTGCTGTACTGTCTTATTCCCTTTTGGTAGTGGTAGCCTCGATTCGTCCATCTTTTACTATTGATTCAATTTAATTTGATGCAAAGTGACTGGAACTCAAATATTTCTTCAAATTTTTGCAGCTAAAATTAATTTTATTATAAAGAAATTGCAATTATATTTTGCAACAGGGGGAAGAGAAAGTTTTCTTTCTTCCCACGACGCTCTGCTTTGTTACTGGATTCTCGGAGGACATTACTTCTAACCATAACACAATGAAAAGCATAATGTCACACACTGCGATGACCCCATCTCAGAGAACAGATGCGATACAAAAGCTCATCAAAAAAATCAAGGGTATGTAATATATACTAGCGCGCCTGCCCGCTTCGCTGACAGGACTTGCGTCTAACTAGAATTGTGCGCCACAAACATAATCACACAAAACACAAAGTCGCAATCCCACGAAAGTGGGGGAAATAGTAGTAATCCCCAGCTGATGTGGTGCTTTTTGTCATTTGTTCGTTTGTTTACGCTTGGGCCGTGTCGGCGCCGTTAAAGCAATTGAAAAGTGCAAAAAGTAAAAATAACGCAATCGAAACCCAATAAAACAAATGTCGGACGCAGTCAGACCCTTTAATTAAATGTATATAAGATGACTTAACGCATATTGTTTGGTATGAAGAAGGCGTGTTTTAATGTCTTGACTAGCGGTAACCAGAAACGCTTTGAACTTTATTTTTAAATCTAAATCTTATTGTAGATGACGTTGAAGTCCGAAGTATGTTTAAAGAATGGGGACTTGAAGTGAGACAGCGCAATTCTGAGGTAATCGGCCGAGTAATGAAGGGCCCAACACTGATTTTCAATGATAATCTCACATTGAATCCGGCAACTGCAGATTTTAGTCGTGAAGCCACCACTACTCGCTGCTTCAATCCGGTAGGTCACTCCAATCCGTTTACAAATCATTAATATTCGTGTCTTTGAACAGACTTTGAAATAACATTTTTTATCCAATTCAGATTGATATCCAGAAGTGGGTAATGTTCTGCGTTCAGCAGGACAAAGACAAGGCCAGTAAAACGAACGAGACATTGCGCCAGGTGGCTGGCCCTCTTGGCATTCGCATATCAAGCAACGCAGAAATCGTTGTAATAAGACCTGCCGGACGATTTATCGGCCCAAATGACATTAAGAAGGCCTTGAGAGAGCGTGCCAAGCCAAATGAGGTAAATACATATTTGCTGTGTGCAAAAGCCAACTGGTGTAATTAACTTACTTTTCCCCAATTAATCAGATGCAAGTTGCTATTGTCATCCTTCCCCAATCTAAAGACGAGAATTATGCTGCAGTTAAGCGCCAGTGCTTAGTGGACAGTTCTATTCCTTCCCAAGTAATACTGTCAAAAACATTGGGAAATGAAAGGCGTTTGAGGTCTGTAATGCAGAAGGTAGCCCTACAGATTAACTGCAAGTTGGGCGGTAGCTTGTGGGCTTTAAGTGTTCCTCTGGTAATTTCTTTTGCACAAATATTCTAAACTGTGCAACTCTTATATACCAAGTATTTTTGATTGTAGGCTGAAAAGGTCATGTTCGTCGGGGTGGATACTCACCATGATCCAAAACAGAAAAATTTAAGTGTACTGGCTTTAGTGGCGTCTCTAGACACTCAATGTACAAAGTTTTACTCGCGGGTGTTTTTTCAATCGGCTCATCAAGAGTACTCAGACGCTTTAAAAACTTTATATGCGCAAGCTTTGGCGGCTTTTTTTGAGGTGGGAGTCGAGAACGTATTTGTCTGAAATGTGTTCGTTGAGGAGTATTATGGTTTAATCAAATCAAATTGATTGTTTTGCAGGAAAGTCACCAATTCCCCAACCGAGTTGTTGTCTACCGCGACGGCATTAGTGACGGCCAGCTGAGCACAATTAAACTTCATGAAGTTGTGCAATTGAGAGACGCTACGGACATAATATGCAAGTCTCGCGTCTTATTTTCGTACGTCGTGGTGCAAAAAAGAATTAATGAGAGATTTTTTCTGTTAATGGTATGTACGAATTTATAGATCTCAATGTAGATAGTGACTGGTAAATAAGATGTGAGTTAATGTAATGATTGAAAATTCGCAGCGAAACGGGCTGGACAACCCACATCCTGGGTCTATCATCGATCATACCGTGACACGCCGGGATCTATATGATTTCTTCTTGATTTCTCAACTAGTTCGTCAGGTAATCAACCACTGTAGTATACAATGTTTTGTTTTTGCAGCATTGTTATATTATTTCTTGTTTTTAAGGGTTCCGTGACCCCGACTCATTTTGTGGTTATCGAGGATTCTGGAGAGAACAAACCAGATTTGATGCAAAGATTCTCGTTTGTACTATCATTTATGTATTACAATTGGCCTGGCTCAATCCGTGGACCTGCAGTGTGCCAGGTAATTAATGTCTTGTAACAAGGTCGTTCAAGAAATTTCTAATTATGGTTTTGTAAATTCACTTGTATAGTATGCACACAAGCTTGCGATGCTCGTCGGCCAGCATCTTCAAGGGAACGAGCCAATGTCTCACATGGAGAAGAAATTGTACTACCTTTAGATTAGTTGTTCTTTTAGAATAATTCGTACATTATACGCGTCGCCGTCGCGTTTACTTCAAATACCGTATTAATTTTCTACTTATTTTTACCACTATACTGACAATATGAATTTAAGCGGGGTTGTCCCCAGAGGCTAGGCGTCTAAGTTACGAGAAAAGTTAAAAGTCTAGAGTTGTAGAGTTAGAAGAAGTCTAGAGTTAATTACGATACACAATAGATAGAAAGTGTCTGTATAATACTGGCATTTTATTTTAATCTTTATTATTGAATAAATCCGTTGTACCCTGGTGGTCTAGCCAGATTTGTAACCAGTTCAACAAAATCCACGAATTATTCATCGCGTTGTCATTCTACAAGGTCATCAAGTCATAATAATGTATGTAAATTTACGCTATATTATTACAGAAGTAACATTCGAGGGTACTAAAGGTTTGGGGAATGTCAGAAAACAAAGAAATCAAAGGAATACATTCAAACGTGACGGAGGCTGACATAGGTCTTTTCAGGCAGATATTTCAGTTCGTTAGATTCTCTGTTAGAATTCCAACTCCAGCCTAAGTAGGATCTCGAAACCGGGTTTAGGTAAATACATCCAGTTGTGAAAAAATTGGGATTCGCAGTTGCTGGAGTATCACAGGCATTAGGGACGTTAAATTACATAATGAAAGAACGAAACCACACTAGTAAATAATCTTAATACCTAGTATGAGCAGGGATTAATCATATCGAATCCACAGAATTTAGAATTAGTACTTTATGCAACAGGACAAAATCTGGGCCCGGGTTATCAAACTTAATATCTAATCTTCTGCGTAAACCGGGGTTAAAATTTTACTCAGGGATAGGCAGTTTAACCGAGCAAAGCCGTTATTGCTGGAGACGGATTGTGCTTGAAGTGCATGTAAAAGTTTTACGCTCAAAGGAAAATTGCGACTTTACTCGAGCTCTGTCCTCGAAGTTTTTCGTCAAGGGTTTAGGCCTAATGTTGCAAATGTGCGTATTATAAATCTTAGTTTTGAACTTCACAAATTTATACGGGTTTATAATACAACGTACACTAATAAATTTTGAGCTGAACAAACATTTAACTGTTAACTCTATTATCAATTACAAAAACGTATATACCATTTATGATTATTGCGGATTACACAACTATAAGGACTAGGGAATCGACATTTGCCATCATAAATATAAAATTACATGTAAGCTCAGCTCAGATGATGCGATCCTGTGCCAGACGCTATTATGCGCTCCAACAAATGGTTTTAAAATTACTGAGTGGACACTATCCAACAAAAATCAAAATGACATTCTATTCATTGACAACAAACACATAAACAATAATTATTGAGTAATTTTCTTAAAATGTTCACTGGCGTTCTAAAATTTCTTTGAGCGCTGAGGGAGGAGGGCTTCCTTAGCATTATTCAGAAAACCCAACAGACCGTACTTTTTTCCTTTTCTTGAGAAGTAGTTGCTGACAACATCATTTTCATCGCCAAGAAGTGGACGATTCTCCGCTTGAGTTGGCAGAACTAGATCGTTAGCTGATAGCGATACGAAGAATGCAAAAGGCACAGTCCATAAGCAGATTGTAAAATAGGCAATTACCTAGGAATAAATAATAATGTTTAATTAAAAACATCAGTTGATAGCAATTGTGGTAATTGATCAAATCAAACCTACTTCAGCAAATGTGTACAAATGACTATGAAAGTGTGAGAACGCCAAATAGTGGTTAATCACAATGAAGAGTAGCATGGATAGGAAAGGGGCAGAAGTGAGGGCAAAATATGGGAATGTCCTCATAATATACAGATGAGATATTTGGCCACCGATTCCAAAAGCAATCATAGTTAGTGGTAACTCCTCGAACAGAAGAAACCCAACGTATACTCCGATTGTCACCTGAATGTTCACACTACAATTAGGTTTGCACACAATCTTAAAGAAATGGGTTTTAAATTTAACAAATTTCTTACCAGTATCATAGTTCGAATCACTCTCGCGGATGTTGTAGCAAATTCCTCAACAAGTTCGGCCAAATAGTATAGACCAGAAGCTGAAAGTTCAAGAAGGATAAACCACATTAGCGTTGTTGACGTAATAACCTATTATTGTATAAGTTTATTTTAGGCATGCTGATGAATAATAATGTAATAGATTTTTTAGTTTGATTTCTATATAAAGAATTACTAGGCACCAAAAATCGTTTACTTCTAAGCAGTCCTTGCTTTAAGAGTTTTGATTATAGGTTTCCCGTAATACATGCTGTTACGTGACAGGCTACAATGAGTGCAAAAGTACAAAATAATAAGTCCATTCTTGAGCTTACCAACACAGAGAGAAGCAAATACAAATGCCAATACTATAGCAATCCAACTGAGAGCCCAAAAGAACCACATTTTGAAGGGTTTGTTTGGGCCCAGGACGACGACAACATAAACGAATCACAAATTTTTATGTTTTAAATTCTTCCTGCGTGAAGTGTGGACCCACGAACTACTGTCTTGAATTAAACCGCGCAAAAATATTAATTGAAGCTACGTACTGGATTAATTATTATTATTACCTTCTCAATTCGAAATTTGTCAACTATAAATAATTCTTGAGTTTCGTCTCTCATCCTTCTGCACGGACTTCCATGCACTTGTTGATGACTGGGTTTAAACCCATTCAATTTCCCTCTCCGCTTGCCGAGAATTTCGCGTCATCCTTGCCTGTCTCACTCAACTTTTGAACCCCATGTGCGTCTTTCGCGGTACTTTTCTCACGTCCCGTTGCCGATTTGATTTGATTCTTGACTCCGATCCGGTTCGGGTCAAGAAAGTTCGTTCTCTGAATACTGATTGATCTCTAGCACAATACTGGGTTGGAATTTGGTTGGATGCAACTGCTAGGTAAGCTACCTCGTACGATGACATTTTGAAAATCGTTTGAATTTTTGAAAGAACCAAAATTACATTTGATACGATTGCAACATTGATTGTATGTACACAGCAGATCTCTATTTCTTCATCACCCGTATTTCTTCGTGGACAGGGAAGCAGATGTGTTGAGTCGGTTCAGCATTAAGGCAAGACAAGTAGCCTTGCGATTGCCATTGTTGAGATGGCAGAGTCAAGTTTTTCAAGACTGAAGTCACACTTTCAACGATACACAACTACTGAATTTATGACTAGAATCTCAAAGCTTAGTGAATCACAAACCCGTGCGGCAAGCAGTATTAAAACCTATAGTAAGTTAAATAGAAATTTTCTAAAATGTTAATATTGGTGAATACTAATATCTACTAATTTTACGTTCACAGATTTCAAGTCAAAATTTAATCGACGATCCATCTTAGTCAAAGGAGCTTTATTATTTATTGGGTATGCAAATTTTGCAAATCGCTGTTTATTCTTACCTGATCATGCTAATTTGAGGTCGTTAATTTAGGAATATGTTTTAACAGTTGTGAGTATAGAAGAAATGTATGTTACGTAAATTTAAATTATATATATTTATTTTGACACAGTGGTGCCTGCTATGAACTCTACGTGTTTCGGAGGTACTTTCTCTCTACACTCCCAGAAGATCCGGCAAGTGTTGGTAGTACGAAACGCAGCCAATATATTTATGAATCTGATCCTAGTAAGTCGAAGAGGTTTCAGCCTGTACACTACTGCCGACTTAATAATAATTATGACGCAATGTTTTTTTTTCAATTTCAGTGCATTTAAACATTCCATCCTGGAAAAGCTACCTTATGAGGCTTAAGCTGCCAATATTAACTACTCATTGCCGTGAAGCAGTTTGGCATTACGTACTAGAAACTAATAGTAAAGACCCAACTGTGAGGGATGAAGCCATTCGATTGTTGGCCGGATTGAACGGCTTAACTGGTAAGAGATCAATTTCTTTTCAATTTCTGCAGCCGGACCGAATGCGATTTTTTTTATTCCAGAACACTTTGTTGTTTCAGATATTGAGTGCTACTCCGTGTCTTCATCTGTATCATTTAAAACCGGTGTTGCCCTTGCAAATTCCGCAGCTGACCCCAGACTGATACCAGTTCCCAGAGGTGTTGAAGCTGGCAGAGTACATGTGAGAGCTATACATTTCTCCTAATTTTCTACTGTGCTAATTATTTATATTCGATTTCAGTTGAAGCTCCCCGACAGAATGAGACACATTTTGTTGACTCTTCCACAGAAAAATATACACCCGGAAGTGCTGAGTGGTGCTCTTCGGGCAATTGCAGCTTACGATCCTACAATTGACGAGTACTACGAAAACCAGTTGGTAGTATTTTAATATTTCTTTTCTTTTTACCTAATTTTTGAACTCTTAGTTTGAGGCTGAATTAGTTGTTTATTTAGGAGCTCGCCACCAGTTTTGATTCTGATATGTCTGCGTTCACCAACCCTATTCGGCGTCCAGCTGAAAATGACTTTTTGATTCCTTGTTTGAATGCAATTTTGAGTCACACTCGTCTTCTTGATCAAATTCCAGGTCAGTTGTAGAATAATATGATACAATTAATTCTGGTTGTGATAGTTTAGTCGTTAAATGTTTGTGTGTTCGCTTTTTTAAGCTAATGTAGCCTGAAATGTATGAATTCGAACTCTCGTGATCATAAGGTGGAGATCACCTTGTTCAAGAGTATTACGAATGTTTTGTGTTTTTCTTTTAGCTATTGGAAGTTTAGGCGTCCTTGAAGTTTTGGCCGTGATTGCTAAGCGGCATCGTGATGATATCGCCGTAATGTCAATTATTGTAAAAATTATATCTAACATGACGTGGCATCCGAATGCAGCTGAGTATATTGAAGATGCCGGTGAGAATCTAAAATCAATAAACCAATTTGTTAAGAGATTATTGACTTAATTATTGAATTGATTGTTGATCATTGGCTTATTGTTTTATCAAGGAATGTTACGCCTGATTTCGGAACTTTCACTTGATGCGGATATTCGATTAAATTTGCCTGCTAGAAAAGCTCTGCACAATTTGGATAAAGAGGGAAGGGCCGATCCAAGTCTACCGCCTGGTAATATTTGAATAATTTCGGTTCATGTTGCGCCTAACTGATGCTGGATGTTAATGTTATTCAATATTTTATTATTGTAGGAGTTTTTCAACTCTATCCAAGTTTTCGGTTTGACGAAAGAAAATTAGACGTAGATATTATTTTTGTGCATGGGCTAATGGGTGGTGTGTTCAGAACTTGGCGACGACATGACAATGCGTACAGTATGGTTACATTCCGATATTTTCTGTTGGCCCTTGGCACCTTGGCTTTGACTTGCTTTAGTTTTTACATTTTTTACGGTCTAGATGATGCAGAATATAAAGAGTGTCCTAATCTTGATACACGTGATCGTGCTTATCATCTGCGACTAAGGGGAGAGCGTAAAGGCCCTTCCATTGTAGATATAGGTAAGGTGTAGCTACTTAGTTCCAAAGTTTGGGTATTTTTAACAGGTTTAATTTATTGTTGCTTAGATCTTGAAGCTGAATTGGAAGAACAATCAAAATCAGTTTGGGCTGAACGTATGCGGAGCATAAGAAATAAGATCCCGTTTACATATGGGCCGAAACTGAAACTTGATAAAGGTATGAACTATTTGTTTTTGGTTGATCTTTCATGTAATAAATTGGTACATCCGATTTTAGAAACTGAGTACAAACCAGCAAACAGGGAGTACAGAGATGGGGTACTATATTATTTTCAAGACCACGAGAAAATAGCTTTAGATATACCGACAGACCTTCCTACTGTTAATACAAAATGCTGGCCGAAGGACTGGTTACCGGATGATGTTAAAAGTGCAAGGGTGATTGCTTTAGACTTTGAAACTTTTGTAACCCAATGGAATACAATTCACCCAATCGAAAGTTTTAGGTAGATAGTATACATTACATAAGCTGGAATAAAAATACCACAACAGTGGGGATTAATTATTATTTCATTGAATTTAGCCGTTCTCTGTCTGAGAGAAGCGAAGAGATTCTTGGAAAATTATTGTCCGCTGGTGTTGGGAAAAGGCCAATTATTTGGGTGGTAAGAAAATTTTATTTTTGATTCTTTATTTAATATAAAAGTTTTTTTTATCATATTTAATAATTTTATTTATCATATTTATTTTCTCTGCTCAAAAAGGCTCACTCGGCGGGAGGGCTCCTTGTTAAAAGACTTCTTATAGATTGTAAGAATTAAAACACGCATAGTTACATAATTATAGTTCACCCCTTGTGCTTAATAAAATTTTATTTATTATAGCTTCACGAGGTTCCACGATCGAAGAGAAAAGTTTGTCAGAGAACACGGAAGGCATTATATTCTATAGTACACCACATTTTGGCTCTCAGTTTGCAGCTATGAACACGGCCGGAAAATTATTTCTTCTGCCTACAATGGAGATTAAGGAACTCAATCCCGGTACACAAGACCAATACTTTTGGCACAAATTCGTTTTATTTATTTGGTGCAAATTTCCAGACTCAGAAGAATTGAAGTCATTGAATGACAATTTCCTACCTCTGATCGAAAAGCATAATTATCACGTTGTGAGCTTTGGGGAGATGGCACAAACAATCAGTAATATTGGAATACCGCTGAAATTAGTGTCCTTGAAATCATCGGGTAAGCCATTATGATTACTCTTCTTTAATAGAGCTTTATTTTAAAAGTTTTATGGACAATAGATCCAGGCTTTGGAGAATATTTTGCTGTAGATTTGAATCATCTGGATATTTGCAAACCGACCAGCCGGTAAATTTAAAGATAAAATATAATTATGCACTGAATACAAAACAAAACAAAATAATTTTTATCAATTTATAGGGGATCATTTATATATCGCAAATTGGTCGAAGTGGTCATGTCTATCAAAAGTACTAGTCAAAAATTTCAAAGAGAAAAGCCTGACGAATAGCAATTTGGATGATATTATTCCAAATCACATCCCTGATCCTGCCTCGTCCTTAATGTTTAAGGTGCTTGACGCTGCTTTAATGTTTAAGATACATTTTTTTCAAATTGGTTTCGTACAAAAGGAATGAAAGTTTAACTTTGTCTTACTTGATAATGTAATGAACGTTGAACTTGAAAAATGAACTCAATTAACTTGCCTCTAACGTAAATCTTGCTCAATTTTGCGATGTGACGCGAAAAATTCTCAAATATATTTTAAGGGCCAGTCTTATTACTGTTCGAAAAGTGCAAAGTATGATGTAGGAACGTTGGTTCCATATTTTGTTTTATGTGAACTTATTTTACTCGAACTAGCTTACTCAAAAAAGGATTTGAAAGTAATTATCATGTGTTTTACTTTGAAGGTTTTAGAAATAAACGTTTGGAAACTTGACATGGCCACATTTATTGCAGTTTAAAGAAATACAATTGAACCAAAGTTGAGGTCGGGCATATTGCATTTTTTAATGTGTTAGAACAGTTCCGCAGTATTTTATTTCAATATTGATCTCAAGCCACATATGCTTGCAACGTCAATGAATTCTCTGAGCCCACGCAATTGACGTAGTATGGCAGTAAGATCTCAGCACACTGCTGTGCCCTACTTGCTTTATGCAGTGAAAAGGAGGAAATCCAGGCATGAATTCGGGTTTTCCGCGAGTTTTAATAATAGGGGATTCGGATCATGAATCCTACCCAAAAACTTATTCTCAGTCTACGTGCACACCAGTTCACTCACGTCACCCAATAGCACAGCACAAAGCAAACCGCCTGATCTCCTTTATTATATTGAGTTATTTCTCCAGCAAATTCCACTAAAGGACATTCCATCAATACAAAACTATTTCATTAAATTTTTATTGCTTTTCTGGTCCTTTTTCATTTCTCACAATAAGTTCTGCCTCTACTGAATTGGATACTTGATAATTCACTTTCTAGCGCATCATCTTATTTTCCCACGGCTTTAATTCTAGCTCAATTATTTTACTTTTGGTCTTCTTAACATCTGGTTTTCCTCTTTGCTTCATGCTCAATATTGTGGTGGTGCGGTGGTGATACACAGGAAGTGTGTCGGAGGCTCTTCATAGCAAATGTTAGCCTCAGAATTTTGTCATTGGATTTGAAAGGTAATTTGTTTTATTGAATTTATCACTTTGGTGAATGAGAATGGCTGCACGTTTAAATACTAATAAGCTTTGAAACCTCACAGAATACATACTGTGATTATGATTAGCTTGGTAAGATCCACTCCCTTATTTGCTTTGTCAGTGCGTTTGAACGGATACGCGTATGTATATGTATCCACCACTGGGTGTTAAATCGTATTTGCATCTCGAGTATTACTATTCCCCACATCATCTGATTGTTGTATGATTTAATGTTCCATTGTTTACCAAATAACAGCCACAACGCACCTGTGCTTAATAGAGTGGATGCGAATGAAAGCAATTCAGTTCATTTCGCATCTCGATACAGGACAGTTCTGTGCTGCATGTCGGTGAACTCGGAATTTTTTAACATAATAAAGCTTGTTACAACTTACAACCAGTGAGGACTGTAAATTGTGCATGGAGTTAATTCAAAAAGTAAAAGCCAATACATGGAGTGACAGTGAAGAGAGACGATTCGCTTGCCTTCCTCTACTGTCTGTATTCTGGATTTAAGCATGCACTGTATTTACTTGGGCCTGGGATTCTGAGATTGCATTACCATTTAGTAGTTGGTACATTAATTTTCTCAAGACAGCTTATTAGTACGCATTTAAAATATTATCACTATACCAATACTTTAAAGTTGGAACTGTAATCTAGTTTACATCTGCCATTGCTGGCTGACCAGTTTATCACGCGACGAGTGTAATTTGAATCCAGTGCTTCCTGTCATTTCGAGAACAACATAAAGACGCGGACACATGATACTCAAGCGCAATATACACTCTTCGCTTCAATCAACCCGGAATGAGGGCCTTTGTGAATTTTAAAGGGCAATGACCGCTTCCAGTCAACTACTAGAAGTGTTGGTCAAATGTTACACAGGATTTTAGTGTATTAATTGCAAGGAGGACGAGCAAGTCTTTGGATTTTGGACTGTAAGGTAAGAACTACAACTTTGAGTTAAATTATTGCAATGCTTTGCATGATAAATGAGACGTTGTCTCTGTCAAGATAAATTTAAATTTTAAGTATAAATTTTGACGTGTGACGGAGTAAATGTGTTTGACACACTCAATTTGTCTGATTTTTCGAACTATTTCCTTTCAGTTTATATTGCCAATTTGTGATCAAAATGAACTCAAATGTACTTTTACTTTTTTTCTTCATTTGTTTCGCAATTTCTACGGCGGCGTAGTAATTTTTCTATTAATGCAACCCAGTTTCGTAGCGGCATGAAATTGACAGGCTTTTGAGTCGCCGAAGTAGCATGCAGCAGGTCTATTCTTCTTGTATGCATTGCATTGTATTGTAGCCATGCAAAATGCAGACTTCGACTTCACGTTCACGCATAGATAGATAAATAGCAGTTACAACACTGCATTACCGTTTTTTGTAAACCATGGCTTCAGGGTGGGTGCTAACAAACAAAACTTAATCTTATTTCACATTTTTATTTTTGGCGACTAACATCAAGCAATAACCTAATAGACGGACTTGTAAGATGTACATTTATTGCTTTGTACAAGTATCACTGGTTTTTGTCCGCAATCAAAAACGGAAACTGGTATACATTTCCTGCATTTTAAAAGTGACTCAACTGGAAAATCATAAATCCTTTCGAACATTATTGATCCAATGCATTTCAGATATTTGATTTGTCAATTGGCTATGTATTAGCATAAAGTATTTCGAGACTAATCCATGAAGGTTACTTGTCATTCATTCCATCCATATTTCTGACTTTCGGCCAACTTAGTTAGCTCTGATGTACTAGCTAAGCTAGACAATGATAATGCCTGCCAAGAAATGTGACTCACGCCGCCAGGATCAGCTATCTATTTGGTAGCGCAAAAATGTTCAACTCTGATCCTCGTGTATCTTAATAAATCCTTCAGCGGATTGCATCTGAACAATTGTGACGGAGGTACAACGAGGTAGTTGCCGCCCAAAGCGTAATCATTCCCAGAAACTTTCTATTCTAGTTTTTATAATTTTTCTTTACATTTGAATCAGTCAGTCCTTGACGACCTTCGGCTATGCAAAGCAAAGTACTTTACAACTGCAGTTATTCAGTATTCCCGTGAACATGTAGTGGTTGATATTCATTAAGTCAATCTTTTTGAATAATATTGGATTCCGCCAGTCCGTACTGATCATTTCAACTACTGGCAAAACAAAATAATCTTTGCAAAATATTCTCATATATGCCGGAAGGTTGTAGTATCTTTTGTGCGGCACTTCGCAAACAATTCTACGTCAAAGTAAAGTAGAAAATCAAATTAAATTACAAAATTTGTTTCTATTTCATTGCGCTCTATGAATGAGCCGGCCGCAACTTTTTTTTAGGCTATTCTTAATTTGCGTTAAGTCTACTACATTATTAATACTTATTTATACTTTCAGGCCGGATGAGATGGGAGAAATATCTGTGGTAGACTACATTGTGTTTGCGGCAACTTTGACCGTTTCTCTTCTTATTGGAATTTACTATGCATTTGTGGACAAGCAAAAAACCAACAATGATTTGCTCGTGGGTGGAAGGAATATGTCAGTTTTTCCGGTATCTCTCAGCTTGTTAGCCACCTATGTATCAGCTACTATCATTTTAGGTAAGTCCCTTTAAATTGATTTATACACAAATATGTTTAATGAGATGTGTACTTGACACTCTTACTTTTTAAATATGCAGGCTGGACAGGCGAGATTTATGCAAATGGCAGTATTATTGCAGAAATCATACTTGTGGCACTGGTGATTACAGCACCATTATACTTTACGGATTTCATTAAACTGAGTCAAATAAGTAATTACTTTTAAAGGTGTACATTCCTTTGGCGGGTGCTCTTTTCCTGCCCACCCTTTATAATTTGAAGCTGACCAGCGCTTATGAGGTATGCACAAGAAATATTCTGAAGTTATTTTGTTTTTAAATTTAATTGCTGGGTTAATTTAGTGTCAATTTAGTATACTAACTAGATTCTTCTTTTAATTGAAGTATCTAGAACTTCGATTCGAGAGTCGACTCGTCCGCCTAATAGCAACGTAAGTAATCTCAAAATCTAGTTATGAGTGAATTACGGTAGGATTCACTTTAATCGTTTTTTTTCAGGATAACATTCACAGCTCAGATTATAATTTATATGGGTGTTGTGTTATACGCTCCATCACTTGGGTTAAATGCAGTGCTGGATATTCCAATATGGGCTACAATTTTTGTGGTGGGGACGTCAGCGGCAGTTTACACAGCAATAGTAAAATTATTATTATAAATCTAGCTTATAAAATAGCATTACCAAAGTATTCATTATCAAAGCTTGGCTGAAAGTATTCTTTAAATTCATATTTTCTTTGTCTAGGGCGGTTTCAAAGCTGTAGTGTGGACCGACGTGTTTCAGGTATGTTTAATGGTTTATTCTTCAGAATACTAGCTGCTACTCAAGTTGGAAATACAATACGTGTAAATTTGACTTGTATTCTAGATGCTAATGATGTTTAGCGGTCTAGCTGCAGTACTTATTCAAGGAACTATCAAAATGGGCGGGTTTGAAAATGTCTACAACATAGCAGCAAAGCATGGTCGGATTGAATTCTTAAAGTATGGTCAACAAAATTAGTCTGTGACGTGTTATTGTCCACGAATAAAATTCTAACCTCAGTTACATGGAAATTACAATTTTTAGGTTTGAAATTTCGCCATTTGTGAGGCATACTTCGTTGAGTTTATTTTTCGGCCAAGGCGCTATGTGGTTGTCTGCTTATGGTTGTTCAGGTAAGTAAAATTTGAGTTTTGTGTTAATCTGTGTACCCGGCCCTATTTGTTTGACTACTAAATGTCTGCTTTAAATTCAGTAGTACTACTGAAAAGCGTTATTGAAGATTTTAATTCTCGAATTTGTTTCAGCCCCAACCGTTCAACGGTACTACAGCCTGAATTCCTTCAAGAAAGCATTGTTGTAAGTTCTCAGATTTAATGTGTCGGATTCAAACACACTATAACCACAAGTTTTTGATTGCAATGTAATTGTTTTCTACAGATCTATGTTAATTACCGGCCCTCTCGTAGCACTGGCCATGCTCCTCACCGTTCTTTGTGGTATAGTAGTGGTGAGTGAACGTAGATATTTGTTACTGGGTATATTTATATAATCTGAAATGAATAGTAAAATTTTTCATCTGTTTTAGTTCGCAAATTATGCAGACTGTGATCCATTAACTCTGGGACTTATCAAAAAGAAGGATCAAATCTTACCTTACTTTGTCGTTCAAAATCTATCATATACACCAGGTCTTGTTGGACTGTTTTTATCCGCGCTGTTCTCTGGATCGCTCAGGTAAGTTCTGAAGTTCATACAATTGACTTCCGCACGTATTGTCTTGTCGTAAGTCCACATCTTCTAGCAAGAGCAAGAGCAACAACTGTTTCCTTAAAGGTCAAAACAAAACTTGAATAGGGATTAGCCATGCGTACAAGTTTAGCATTGTTGTACAAAAATACATGATAAATACCAATTTAAGATTTAGTCAATTATGTTCTGTGCTACGTTTGATTTTCGTTTTGCCTTTAGAGGAAAAGGGCCTTTCCCTCGCCTGTAGAGGGTTCGGGGTTCGATAGAGGGGTGCTGCTTTTAATATTCAAATTTAATAATTTTATAGTACTGTTTCATCCGGGGTGAACTCCTTGGCGGCTGTAACCTGGGAAGATATTTTAAAAGGGCGCCGCTACTTTAGTGATATGAGTGACAATAGACAAGGAATAATAGTAAAAATAATTGGTAATTGACATTTAACCCGATCTTACATTATAACAGCTTTAATGTTACACATGGATAGCTACGGTTATCATTGTATTTTTTTTAGGTTTTACATACGGTATGCTAACAGTGGGGATGGCCTTCTTGGCAGGAAATTTCTCTGGGATTTTAGCTGCGGCACTTGTACTATTTGGATCCGCGCAGGGACCATTACTGGGTGTCTTTGTTCTGGGCATATTTATTCCATTTGCAAATAAACACGTTAGCAAAAATCATATACCGAACCAACATTTTATGCATTTACGTGTAATATTTCTCTTACTTTCCAGGGCGCCACAGTTGGAATGCTGACTGGTACTGGAATTACATTTTTTATTAGCATAGGTGCACTGTTCCTGGATAAAACAGCCCATAGAACCTTGGATTTTAGTGTATCGGACTGTAGTGAGGAAATTCTTAATTCTGTGAACATGACGGCAATTCTCATTACAAAGAGCTCGGTCAAGCCAATAGCAGACCTGTAAGTATTTCTACAGTAAATCTGAGCCATTGCAAACCAAACATTTAATTTAATTATTTAATTTAGCGAGTGGCCAGAAAAGATATTTTCAGTGTCCTACCTCCTGTATTCCCTCATTGGAGCCGTACTCACAATATTGGTTGGGATCGTAGTGAGTTTGGTGACAGGTACACGCCGAGTCCACAGCATGTGTGTTTTTCCCATTGTGTTCCATTTTGTTTGACTTTGCTTGTAATTCACAGGAAGAACAAAATTCACCCGTAAACTGGAGCCTTTCCTCCACCCATTGTTAGTTTACGTTTATCACAGAATCAAAGGACGTCCAAGCGCACAAATGGAAATTGATGACCATTCGCGCTACATCATCCGTAAACTTCCCGGTCAGAATTCAGCTGATATGAATGAGAACACTAGTTTTTAAGTCCAGTTGAACAAATTGTAACACAATGAAGTTGTGTAAATGCGGATATCCGAAGGTGAGATATTTTGCGCGCTGACCTAATTTATGTATTTCCACTCAAACGCAATTACCTCACAGAATTCCTTTCGTTGTAAAATAAATGTTAGGACAAGAATGCAATCCAAATTTAGGCACATGAAACATGAATGTTTTACAGCTCAAATAACATGCATTCCACAATTAATGTTTAGCACTCAGGACGTGTAGCTAGTACAATTATTTTTGTATTGTTTACATTAATTGTGTGTGGAGGCAAAAAATGTATCTCAGATTTGATAACTCCTCCATTACTAATTATATACTTATCAAATTTAGAATTCCTTCCGAGTCCCGGTGTATTGCTCACAATAGTATTACAATGAAATGAAAAGTACCGTTTGAAATTAGTCTATAGTTTAATTGGTTTTAATGAAATGCTATGTCGGAATAAAGAGCCAAATCTTACCTGCTGCGGTTGCTAACAAATCATTTATTTTGTGCGTGAGAATGTTAATTCGGCTATTTACTCTGGAATCGTGTATTATAAATCATAGGAGACGTGAACTCTAAGTTAATTGTAGCATTAATGGATGTGCTTTACACATTACAGGACAAAAAAACAGGTATTTCACATGGGACAATTCTAGCATTTCAGGCGTGAACTTTTTTTGGTTGCTGGCTGAAATGAGTTGACATCCACACGTGCTGCGAAGCACTGTGTAAATTTCAAGGATAAATCAGGATTCAGCGTATTGTGCTCTGCTCTGGCCGTGCACAAGTTTGTGAACTGCAATTTTTAAGGTAAATGGAATTGGAATGCTTTTGCTGGTGCGCGCTATGTCCCTGGCAAATGAGTATGACATAAGTTCACAGGTATGCCACTACCACTAAATGCAAATGAGCTCTAGCCCTTCATTAATTTAAATATTAATTTCCAAATGTTTGTCTTTGGTTTATTGGAGGTTATACCAAACCCAAGATAAACTCTGAATATAAATAAATAAGCAATAATTGGAATGCTGCTAACAGTTGTCTGAAAATAAACGTTGTTATACAATTTGCAAATGCCGTGTATAACCCTGCGACTTGCTTTAATTTCAACAAATCAATTGTTTCTGTGTTGAGGATGTCGGCTTTACATTTATTTACCTTGACACTCTAATCTACGATAATTGTATAAACGTTTCATGCCAACTTTGAATGTGAGTTGCACTGCATTGTCGTGTGTCTGCAAGATTTGATAGGATTCTACTGCAAGAATGCAATCCTTCTCTGTTCAAATCATCAACTAAAATAATGCATTCAAAATGTAATAGAACTTTCATTTTTGGAAAAGCCTTAAACGTCGAAAAAACGTTTAACTCTTGAGAAAAACAGGTAAGAGGTTAAATGTATATAGCGCACCTCCAAAATTGTCTGAATACCAGTTCCAGTAGTGTTTGGAAATCCAGACGGAAAATATTTATGTGGGATAACATCAAATATTGGGGTTGATATTTGCCAATTTAATTCTACAACTTAGTAGAATTCCTAACAAACTGTGATCAGATTTGCAAAAAGAAACAGGTGGACGGACAATGCAATGACGCACGATTAATTTTCATATGTCCATCTGCCCAGTACATGCAGGAGTGCAGTAACTTTGCCTTTGGCTTTTAGATTAGAAGAGAATGTGCATAATGCTAACTTAACTATTGCTTTGGAATAAGAAATGCCAATTTGCAAATAGTGAGTGACAATGGAATGGATATAGGAGAGGGGCTAATTCCCATTAAAGTTTAACAAGGCATTTAGAAAGTCGTACGAACCTGAACATAAGTGTTACTTGCATTCTCCACATTCCCACTTCCCAAATATAATTTGTGCTTCCCAATCCAATATGATCTGCCTGTAGACTCAACGTCAACCATTTCATTGCATTGTTGCCTGCGATCAGGACTATTTGATTTAGAGATCTTTGAGATGCAAAAGCAATTTTAAATTTCATGGTGATACCGTCGCTAACTTTACATTACATTTTTTTGTGTATTCCGATCTTTTGACGTCGACGATGACGGGGACCAAAATGCAAGCGCGAATGGACTAGTGCCGCCAAATACCATTAAAGATACGCCATAATTATTCTCAAAGTTTTATTGCAAAATTTTTATTGTTGTACCTGGTTGGAAGGAGGGGCTGATTTTAATTTTCTACTTACCACATGTGCACTAATTGAAGGAGTGCTTGTCAAATACAGTGAGTTTTTTATTGTGCTCAAATATAGTTTGTTAAACTAGTTCAACGATCGATCTCTTCTGCGAAATCTCCAATCTGCTCTTTCAGTCACAAAAGTTGGGACAATCAGTGCATCTTAGTCAGTTTTTCTGTCGCTGGAGATCTAGTATCATCTTTATATACCGGTATGTTAATGCATTTATCTTTTAGTTTTTAAAGTAAGCTTATTATATACTTTATATTTTCTGCGCTTGACAAATATTGAGCGCAGATTTTGACATAATATCAGGTTTAAATTACATGGGTTTTCTGTGAAGCAGCATTTAAAGAGCAAATTGTTAGAATAAATTTAAATACTGTGCGTCAGACGCTTGTCTATTTGAAGGATCCTCATTCTTTTACTCCAATTTATCAGCAAGCAATGATTTTCAAAGTCAATGCGGCTGACGTGATCTAGATTTAGCGGTCAAGTAACGCAGAACATAAAACACCGACAAAATGTTATACAGATATCAGGTGCCGATTTATATTGCAAATTTAGAAAACCAGAACTCAGTCTAATCTCCAGTATTAAATGCATCAACGCCTTACCCAAGGTTACATTCTCAATTTAAATCAGTTTTTATGTTCATGCCATAGTAAATATTTTAAAGACAAAGGTTAACTTCTTTAAGGTAATGATAAAACACAGGTATTGCGTGTCAGCATTTCAACCGTCCAGTCATTTCTGAAGAGGAAGTGTCAGACAAAACAGCAATTAAATAGTGTGAAGTGAAGTTGGCCCCCTACCAGTTAGCTTGTGTTGCGCTCTTTAATGTTTGTAAAATTTGATACTCATTTCAGAACAATCTGGGCCACTGGTGCAGCTGAATTGGTTTACTCCTGTAAATATTCAAAATGGTCGCTATTCAAGGGTCATTCGGGATTGTGGATTACATAGTGTTTATTTCAACGATTGCATTTTCGGCCCTAATCGGCGTTTACTTTGCATTTGTGAAAAAACAGAAAACAAACAATGATTTACTAGTCGGTGGACGAAACATGTCCGTTTTGCCAATTGCGCTGAGTTTACTCGCCACTTACATGAGGTCAGTAATAACGAAATGAACTATGTATTACATTAGTTACATAGTTGAACTATTACTGGTAGATTATTGAATTATCATTTAGTGTTTCTGATCTTGTTTTATGATTCAAAATTACTTGACGTGATTTGCTCATCTGCACATCAGCGCTATTTTGGTGTTGGGTAAGTAATGCCAAATTTTCAATGCACATTATTTTCCTTATTTAAATGTTTACGAAAAACCACTTTGCTTGCTTGGCTTTGTTGAAGCCGACAAGTATAGTATACTATAAAACTTGAACTACAAAGCAATTGCAGCAATTTCGTCAAATTTTTTTGTTTCACAAAATTTTCATTTAGCGTATTTTTGTTCAAACAGGCGTTGCAGGCGAAGTGTATGCGCGAGGATCACTAATTACGGAGGTAATAAATTTTGCTACACAAGTTTGCTCTATTAGATTTGACAATACTTTTCATTTTTGCATAGGTTTGTGTTGGTGCACTGATATTCATTCCCTTGGGTGGACTTGTATTCCTTCCAACATTGTATCATCTCAAACTGACGAGTGCGTACGAGGTAACGTTTCACAGATTAATAGCTAACAACTGAGGAAATAATTTGTCAATTAAGGGGGAAACTTAGCAGCAAAAATCTGCTCATAATGAATACTCCCTGTATTTTAGTATCTGGAGAGAAGGTTTGAGTCATCAATGGTTCGTCTCCTTGCTACTCTTACGTTCGCTATTCAAATCACAATGGTAATTATTGCTGTATTAATACTGGAATAAGAGTTCAAATTTTGATCGAGTAATTTGATGTAATAATAGTACATGGGGGTAGTTCTCTTTGCTCCTGCCCTTGCAATGGAGCCAATTATTGGTTTACCGGTGTGGTCTGGGATTTTAATCATAGGCGGTTGTGCAGCACTATACACATCAGTGGTAGGTTGCTTGAAACACTGCTTAGATCACTTGTGGAATGTCAATGTACAATGTAATTCGTCAACTCGTTTGTTTTGTAAAAGGGTGGAATTAAAGCTGTTGTGTGGACTGATGTATTCCAAATCCTAGTAATGATACTAGGAATGGTTGCTGTGATTATCCAGGGATGTATTAATCTTGGAGGATTCAGTAATGTAATTAAAGCCGCCAACGATCACGGCCGAATTGAGTATTTAAAGTTAGTGTTCTTAAACAAATCTCCAAACTTTTATAGCCATCAAGATGTACTGACACTACTTGTTTAACTATAGTTGGACTGTTGATCCATTTGTCCGCCACACGACGTTGAGCATATTTTTTGGCCAAGGAGCATTATGGCTTGGAAGCTACGGATGCAATGTAACTATTAATTTAAAAAATAATATTTTGAGATTTGATGCAATTCCAATTATGTAAACAGCAAACAACCGTTCAGCGTTACTGCAGTTTGAGTTCCTTTAAAAAAGCCTTTCTGTAAGATCTTACTTTGTTGTGAGGATTGCGGTGCGGGAAAGATGATTTTCAGTTTGTCTTTTACAGAGCATTAGTAATGACGGGTCCACTCGTCTCGTTTACAATGGTTCTTGCCAGCATATCCGGAATTGTGATATTGTAATGAAAATCATAACAACAAAATGTATTAAGTAACATTTAAAATCATGAGTTATTGTGACAGTGCCAACTACGCAGGATGCGATCCATTAACGCTTGGACTAATTAAATCAGCCGACCAAATCGCACCCTACTTTGTTCTTGAATTTTTGTCAGCGACTCCTGGACTGGTAAGGCCTTCTAAAAAAATCAAAATCTTTATCCTAACAAGCATATTCTAAAAAAACTTGCTAATACTAATTGTGACCCACGCAGGTGGGATTATTCATGGCGTGCCTGTTGTCTGGGGCTTTAAGGTAAGGTGACACTATGAAATACTACAAATATGTGTTTTACTGTTTAAAAATGCATTATTAACAATAACAATTCCCTACTAAAATCAAATCAGTACAATTTCTTCTGGGCTGAATTCCTTGGCTGCTGTTGCTTGGGAGGATTTCTTAAAACATGTCACCATTTTTCGTGACATGACTGACAACGGACAAGGGCTAGTCGTAAAATTTGTCGGTAAATTCAAAATTGTTCAAAATCCAAAGGCGTTACCAAAAATTACTAGTACATGCAATCATTATACTTCGACTAGGGCTTTTCTTTGGCGCTATAATAATTGGAATGGGATTTGTGGTGAGCAATCTTGGCGGAATCCTTCCAGTTACTCTTGTTATAAACGGTGAGCGGATAAATATTTATTTGTTAAATAACTTCTGACTTTGTTGTGGATGTCTACAGGCTCTCTAGCCGGACCACTAATGGGAGTATTCTTACTTGGAATATTCTTTCCATTTGCAAACAAATACGTATGTTCACCAAAGATACACTACTAATCGCCCTAGTTGAAGAATACATTGAATGTACAAAATTAAATGAATATTTATTTGCAGGGTGGGATTTGCGGTATATTATTGGGACACATTGTGACACTCACAATTAGTATGGGTGCACTTTCGTTGGGCAGAAAAATCGAGTCCCTGGAATATAGCGTTGACGAGTGTAGTGAGGAAACTTTGAGTTTGGTCAACATTACGGCTGTATTAATTCGAAAGAATTCGATGATGTCTCAAGCCGCCCCGTATGCACTTTCTTGTTTTATTGAAACCAAATCTCTTTCTAAATGAATTCCTTTACAAACAGAGAATGGCCAGTGAAAATCTACACAATCTCGTACTTGTTGTATCCTTTAGTTGGAGCAATTACGACTGTGATAGTAGGGATAATTGCAAGTTTACTGTCCGGTAATTACATTTTATAGGAATTATTTATAAATTATATATAAATAACAAACTAATATTGAAATTTACTTGGACCAATTATTTACAGGACCGACAAAAATGACTAAGCACCAAGAGAAATTTCTGCACCCTCTGGTTGTCAAATTGTGTCACTTCTGGTGTAGGAAAGACGAAAAAGAACATTTTGAGCTTTCGAGAACACACGTTTCAAACGGCCACGGAAAACCCCACACAGCCAATGGAGTGAACCCAAGACTCTCATATGATAATCCGGGTTTTGATCGCCGCTGAGTCTGAAGCACATGCACATGTATGACTTCAGTATTGATGTACTTCTGCGAGCAATTCTTGCAGAATTTCTCGTCTGTTTTAATTTGGGAATAATTATTTGACAAAAATACTGAAACTTTTGTAAGGGTTCAATTTTTAATGAAGACCAATGTTGAAAATAAAAATAAATACAGTGACCTGAGTTCAATTAAGTTAAGTGTTACTATTAGCCATCTGTACTGTCGGTGACAACGTTGGATGCGACGGAAGCTGTTGTGCTGTTGGTACTCTTGACGCTGATTTGACTATTCCTTCTAGACCAAAGTCGCTCCTTCCTTGCATGATAACGTGAAATACAATTTTCCA
The DNA here is from genome assembly GCA_036851895.1 of Orthonychiurus folsomi. Taxonomy (NCBI): domain Eukaryota; kingdom Metazoa; phylum Arthropoda; class Collembola; order Poduromorpha; family Onychiuridae; genus Orthonychiurus; species Orthonychiurus folsomi. Next base: position 3,685 of record JAAXYW010000751.1, on the reverse strand, counting down.
CACAAAGTGATATAAAAGCAAAGAAATTCCCAAACAGCACAAGCACAAAGCAAAGTTTGAGATGATCAATGGACAATCCGTACGATTTCCTATCACTCTTTCGGTTTGGATTCTTAAGAAATGCTTCGTGAAGAATATCTCGTGACCATTTGTCAATTAGTCCAGCATTCTGGAACTTTCGAGTTAACTGTTTGAAATCAATAATCCCGTTGTATTCAGGAAATAAGGAAATCCAAAAATAAATGTACTGTACCGTATTTATTTTCTCCATATATGGTGATCCGATTGGCATGGCGAAGCCGACGTTGTAAGTTGTAGGACATTCCTTTGTAATGTGGATTGAAGAACTGTAGCCGTTGTAGTAAATACTGGTAGCTGCGTAGCGAAGATATTTTCCACTGTCCATGACTGCAAAATCGCCTTCGTTCGCAACTCTGTCCAGTGCCGCTGGGATGTCCGTTATCGGGACAAATCTTTCAAACAATTTTTGATCAGTTTTGTCACTGGTGTTTGTAAATGATTTGAGGATTGCCTGTTAACAATTAAATACAATTACATTTTGTAGAAAATAATTAATCACTAGTTCAGAGATTCAAACCAGACCTCATATCCTCCCCATTCCAAGTCTGTCTTGGCCAATTGTGACATAGTGTCAATTCTGTAGTCGGTTGGTCCAACAGTAAGAGACACAATAAGAGCAACCTAAATTGAACAGTTTCAACATGTGTAAGCAGGGTCAAATGTGGGGGTTTTTTTATTGAAAATACCCGGTAAATAATAGCTGACAGCCAACAAAAAACCAGCCATGCAATAATGAAGGCCCTAAGAGCCGAACTGTTAGCTTTTGGTGGATGTTGAGCAGAGATCATGGATCCAACTGCATACATTATACCTCTTCCAACGGTAATTGTTGCATCCATTTTTAGTGGGCGGGTAATTAAGCTGAAGATGGGGCCCGCAATAAGGGCCATTGAAATAAAGCAAGCCCAAACTTGCCATGAAAATGGCAATACCAAACCAAGCCAATGTTGTAAAGCCTCAGGCCGTGGGACAGCAAAACAGCCACGATCCTGATCATACGGATCCGTAACATCTACGACCTAGTTAATAATGATTAATTGACTGATATTTGTTTAGAAATATCAAAAACAAAAAAACATCATCCCGGAATTACCTGTTCTCTTTGATCCAAAAGAAAAATGCTTGCAAAACCAATTTGCGCACGATTGTCCTGTAATTGTTGTAGTTTAGTTTGAATTTATTCACTAAGACAAGAGTATTTGGTTAAATAGTCTAAAGTAACTTGTGTTACCTGTACTTCTCCTATGAGCCCATTCCAAGTTCCATTTCCCAACTATGAGTTGTATATTTTCAATAATTAAAAAAAAATTGGCAGAATTACAGTAGTACTATTAATATATTAACTTACATCTACTCCATACCGCTCATTGTTAGCAGGCTCATAAATTTCATAAGTGAAGTTAATATTTTTAGCAAATTCCTCCAACATTTTCAATTCCAGCCCGGTGTATTCAAAAACCCCTGGACTTATTTCATTTTTAATAACGAGCGGTGGAAATTCAAATGTGCAGACTCTTAATTTGTATCCTCTCAGGTTATCTATTTTTTCAAGAAAAACCGGGCGCGACGAAGAAAATTCTCCTTTGCTGTATCGTGCCACAAACACGTATTTTGATTGTCCCTCCGGAGGATAAGGATCTAGTCCGGCGATTTGCAGTGCCATGTTAGCTTCTGCAACCTAAAATTTGTCAAAACAACTACAATATTGTATATTTAATTGGAATGGAATTTACAATTTACTTGATCCAAGTTTACTGCAACGTCCGACGTCGCGAACGATGTATCATTATCACGAGATGCTATTTCAGTTACGACAACACCATTAAATATTCGTTCAGCATCCATTATATCTAGGATACCCTGTTTGAACAAACCAGTTTAGTGTAATTTAAAGTGAAATGTGATAATGTGAATCAGCAAGTGAAATACCTTGGTCGGCTCCAAAGCCTTCTCTTTGACAAGTACTAGAGTTTTTGCCTTAATATTCCACCACGGATAACTAGAGACTAGATTTAAAATATTTGCAAATCCATTTTCATCTTTTACAAATATTACAAATGCATTAGATTTTGGAATGGTTCGATGAGACAAATGATCTGCAGGTTCTAACCAAAGCAAACCGGGGTACAAATTATTTTATATTTAAACAAAGATTCCTTAAACTTAATTAAACTGCTTACTGGAATGGATGCGCTGACCCAATTCTGGATCCAACGGTAAAAAATAGCACACGAATGATTTTTTTGACGAGGCTCCCATTTTTTTCAAAATATCACTGATCTCCCAGAATTCGTCGTACAACACCATCACCTAAATGAGCCAAATCACTCTCAGAATGCCCGTTGATCTCTAGAACTTGTGAACTGCAAAAATTTATAAATTACCTGCTTGGCGTCTGTAAAATATTCATTTGATATTTTATTAATAAACTCATCCACACCGCGTCCTCCGCTTCCACCCAAACTGTCCGCATCTTGACCCTCCAGGCACCTTGCAATTAGTACGGAAAGCACAAAGCCTGTTAGGCTTAATGCTGAATTCACGTAATATTCTTCACAGGTCGCGTTTTGAGGTAATGCTAGCATTTTTAGACGATGATAAAGTGCAACTTCTTCAAATATTTTTATGCAACCGACTGGGGCGAACTAACAGTAATTCCTTCTTCGTGGTTCGTTTTGTCAAATGTAGATCGGAAGAAAATTTTAGTTGAGATTGGCAAGTAGACAGGTAGTAGCATCGATTCACGATCACCAGGATTTATTGACTGCGAAACAAAGGACGCATGGGAATAGGCCACTAATTATTTATATACCTGCTATAAAACCAAGCTCGCTAACCCGTGTGGCTTGATTTTTTTAACCCATGTTACCGTTGAGCGGAATAGAAAAAATAAATTTTCTATGAAAACTACGAATTGGTTTCGTATTCGTTGCCCGGATTCCTACGGAAAGTGCGGGTATTGAGTGTAGTAACAGCAAGAGGCCTGACGTCGTTCTATTAAAAATTGAAATTGAATAATAACGTAGTACTCATATCATACATAACAAACTGTTCAACATTCGCTTTGTAAACTTTATGAAATTCAAGCATTCCGCACTACACTTTATGGCAGATCAAAATTTATTAAAATTTTATGTAATTTTTTTTAAATCTTATGATTTTGGTTGGTCTATATTAGGTTTCCATGCTCGTTCATCAAATTAACAAACTTTTCCCCTGATTTTGCTTCAGCTGTAAGCTTCAGCTGCTTGTTACAACCGAATCCCAAAATCTAGTACTTCTGACTGGCGAAAATACTACGTCCCTACAAACATGCAGTCTCAATCTAAAGTATGACGGAACCTGATCATCAACTCTCGATTAAAAATGGCCAGCTCCCATTGCAGCCGGAACCACAGACTCCGTCACCGTCGCCTTCAGTGTCATTTGGAGCGGAATCCGAATTGAATTACCCGATGTGTCAGCACACAAGAAACACACCCAGAGCTAATAGGTTGTAGAGAGAGAAGAGAATTCACTTTATTTCAGTGTACTGCCGTTACTATTAACGGTTGCCGAAGTCGACACAGTATACCTTGTTACAAAAAGTGTATATAATTGTAAT
>JAAXYW010000750.1:0-30077 GCA_036851895.1 Orthonychiurus folsomi | reverse complement strand
TTCCATCATCGTATGTAAGTTTTCCCTGCATTTAATTCAATCCAATTGTTTATTTTCGTGACTTTGGTGCATATTAATGTTGTTTTTTTTTGCAAATGTTTTCTATTGTGTTCATACTTAATCGAATCAATGAGGTACTTGAGTTTAGTTTTGGTCAATACATATGGCAAACACAACAGATTCTGGATTTTATTTTAAAAATGTCAAGTTGTCAAGTCGTAGTAGTTAAATTGCAGTGGAGGATGCAAGAGGGTTGACTGGTTAGGGCAGATTCTGTTCCGGTGGAGTGATAAAAATGAAGTCAAGTGAAGTTGCAATGTGGGGCACAGAAGTGTGTTGTATTTCTGGCTCTCATCCCCGTCGGCAGCTAATGAGGTGGGGTAGTAGTGGTGGACTTGGAGGGCTGAAGGGTATGGGACGAGAGGACTGCTGATGGGTTGACACACACTTCCACATCTCCAGACTCCAAGACCTAACTCCATGTACTCGGAATGGGTTGGTTGGCTAATTGAGGAGAGATTCAAAAATGGAATGGGTTCATGTGACGGAGGTTGGTATGGGCTGAGAGAGGGAAAGAGTGGAGGTTTGCCCCCATGGTCATATCCCTTTACGTTCAATCAGTCTAATTAGTCTAACGAAGACGGAAAGAGGCAACAACTGTCGTTTATAACGAGGCGCGGAACATGAGGTTCTTCATCAGTTGGGGAAGACATCCTTGTGTTTTCATTACGACCGACAGTTCCCAATCTTTCTCCCCGCTCCCCCTGATTAAATCCGTACCTACAACATTTCCACTCCTCCCACGCACTCACGAACGACTAAACTCCACCACTTGTCATCCCACTCCTACTACATACTTCACTATATTATCTTCTGATACTTCTAGTTCCCAGGACTTTATTTATTCCTTTCTCCCGAATCCAATCCAAACATTTCCATTCATGAGATCAACGACGACAACTTAAAATAATCTGTACAATGTACAACTTGATGTACAACCTACATCAAGTGTGTTGTCTAGCGTGTCAGGCTCTTGAAAATCAAAATATTTACAAAGGGCAAAGGGAATTTGGAAACACAGCTATCAGATACTTCTTCACAATTACGTCGTGGATTTTTTATTTTTGGAATTGGAATCCAAATGTAATATACATGTCACGTTATTACCCTTTGTCCTCATCATGAATTCCTTCTCTTGTGGTTTCTGTGTCTTATTTCATTTACATATCACATTCGATGTTTTCATGTTTTCACTACACGTATTTCACCTTCTACCCTACTTTCCTCCTCAGCTCATATTCCATCATGCTTGTTGTCCGCATACAAATCAATTGTATTCCAGAGATCTAAACCCATTTTATTTTCCTCAATTCTCTCTTCAAATCTGAGCATAATTTCCTTTGCGGATTTGGAATTGAGAATGAACATTGTGGGTAATTGCCCTGTTCCTCTCATCCCATTTGATGAATATGAGGATTTTTTTTTGCATATGCCATGCATGCCATGTGTGTGGAGAAAAGGACTAGAGGACATGGCCTGTGGATCGGTCATAACGTATGGAATGGTTAGGTTAGAAAATACATGGAAAGGAGGTGACAGTTGTGAAGGTAATATCCTGATCTGGAAGGGATGGGATTGAATGGAGGAATCGTACAAGGGAAAAGGGAGGGAAAGTATGAAAGAAACAGGTGAGGGAAGGGAAAGCTGAGGAGTTGAATGAATGTAATTTGAAAAGATATTGTGGACGGATGAGTGGATGTATTGGGATATATGGTGGAAATGATTCGCTTTGGAGATTGAACTTCCAGTTCTGGAGGGAAAGTGTGAGAATTGACATTTAGAGTCATGTCAGGCGGCGGCGGATGGGGGAAGTGGGTCTGTACTGTGTGCCATTCTCATGCCTATGTGGCTTTAAGCAGGGAGGCAGGCATGGAAGGCCTTCGACTTTCCTAGAAAGCATTCCTCGGATGTTTATGGGACTGGGTGTACCCGGGATTGAATAAGACAGGATAAGTTTCAAAAAGTATGAAATTGAAAACAAATTTTGAGGAAGAAGAGGGGGGAAGGAATTGTGTGGAAGGTGTTTTTCTCGTTGTGGACGGGACGACCGGCGGCAGGAGTCAAAAGAGTAAAAGTTTTCCGGCTCCTTGGGCCCTGGGAATTGGGAAGGAAAGGAGAAAGCAAAGAGAAAGGCGAGTGGAATTACATTGGATCCTCTCCTTCCTTTGGATTGCATTGTGACAAATCGGGTTTCGGAGGGGAAGGGGGGGCTGGAATGTAGCTAGCAATTAACTTCCCCACCGCCTCGGACCCGGGGAGCCCTCCTCACTAACGCCTTGTTTATTTCAGTTTTAATGATCCAACTCCACGGCTACATGTTAACTACACGAAGGGAGGTAAGGCTAGGACGCGGAGTTTAATTGCACACATGGGAGTGAGTCAATTGAGGGAAGTGGATTTGTGAAGAGTTGATTTGATCTTCCTCCCGCGTCTAGTCAAGGCTGTCCTTCCTTCCTATTCCCCATCCCATGCTCCCACTGTACCTTATCTTTCTCACTTCAAATCTCCCTCCACTCCATCAGCTCAGGCCATCAGGATAATCAGGTGGGGGATTATAATGAGGGGAAACAGTCATGATTACGAGCCAACTCCTTTTTTGAACTATTTCAACACTTTATTTGAAGCCACAGCCAGCGGCTTACTTACGGAGTGTCCCAATGGTAACAGCCATTCACTCTTAGTATGCATATTATTATTATAAGTCATAGCCAAAGCTAAGGATTAACCCATTACATGACAGCATAATGAAATGAATTGGAATTATTAGTTTAGAATGTGGAGTTTATGAGGGAATTTCCTCATTCGTTGTGAAATGTACACGTGGGAATGAAGGACTTGGCGGCACGGGGTTTGCTGACATGTTGAGGAGCATGGGTAAATATGGATCCGGGAAGTGGCAGACTGTCTCAGAATGAAGGGGGGGCTTTACGGGGGCTGTTTTGGCGTGTCTCAAAATCAATTTGTGTTCACGCCTGATTGCCCTCAATAATTGAATGTGGGGAGTCGGGGAGCTCTGGTGCTCCACTCCTCCTCTTCATAAGATGAAATATCAATATCAAAATGCTCTCTCGTTCTCCTCCTCTCCTTCCTTTTCTACGACCCGTCATATCCCAGTACATACGACCGACCCATGTTCCCTTAATGTAACGTAATGTATGTAGACAAATATGAAGGGGAATGCGGCGACCAGGCGTGACAGCAGTCGACAGCTCTGAATTCTTCATGGGACGGATCCAGAATAAATCTGATTCGCAGACAGACAAACTATTTCCTTTCCCGCCAACCAACCGTCCTACCAAATCCTTGCTCAGATTAAGGTTGGTTAGGTTAAGGTGTGCAAAATCCAAGCCTGTCGACAGCCGACTGCTGAAGACGTCGACGTACGTACGTACGTGTCTCCATCTTTTCTTGCAAGAAATGTACATGTACTAGGAGTTGGCATGGACAGGTAGGTGAGAAAAAGAAAATAGGATAAGACTACGACGGGGCCAATAAATACAAGTAATTATCGGCAAAGTTTGGAATGGAGGGGAAAAAATCGCGGCTTGGTTTAGAAAAAGAAGGGAAATAGGCATGGGCCGAGGGAGGACATTCATTTCTCCTGTCGGTGGCCTCCAGTTTTAATTTTTGCGTGAGTTGGAGCAATCAATCTTGAAGAAAATGAGTTGGCGATTTTTTTCGGGAATCGTGCCCGGGTTCCGCCGTACGAACATCCGTCCGTGAGTGGGACTGACTACTACATTTTACCTTTGTGTTTGTGTGCTGGAATGTTTTCTCAGAGAAAGACGATTTGTTCTGTCCGTCAGTCAAAGTTATTTCTGAGTTAAGAGCTAACAGGAGGAAGGGAACAGATTGGAGGAGCCCCTTTCCCCCCTGCTCCTCCTCTGAACATTATATTTGTACGAGAGGAGCGAGGCGGGAAATTAAGTGTGTTAGAACTGATTCTGTGATTGGGAGTTGAGTCAATACGTAGCCGTGGATGGAATGTGGGTTAGCTGTGGAGGGAGGCCATGGGTTGAAAGTGACTTTCTCCTGGAGCGGGGGAGATAAATCTGGGGAGGGTGGGGGGAGAAGGAGAAGCTAACTACTAATCCTGAAGATGTTCTCCGTTACACTTTTCAACCTTTGTCCAAGATTTATTCCCTCCAGGAAGGAAGGGAAGTCGGAAGCCTTTTCCTATTTATCTCTGATGACTCTTAAGTTAATTTCACACTAAGTTGATCATGAAGCTGCTTCTGCCTCCACTCCATTTTCCTCCGGTGAGAGCCAACAGTGGGATGGTGGGATAGGGAAGATCATTTTACTTGAACTGATTCCCGTGCCTTACCTTCCTTTCCTTTTGGACGGAGGGAGACAAGGGGGAATCGGATGAGTTCATTGGGACGAGGAAAGACCCAAGGAAGACGAACGCCTTCCCCAACCTATCCACCTAAACTCCTCTTTCTCTTAATTAAGTAGTCACATGCACACAATATTATCGCATCCACAGTTCACCTCCTCCTCAACCAACCGTCCGTCTGTCCGTCCGTCCAATTACAATCAACTCAATGGATGAACGCGACACGCTATCCCTTCCCACACTGGAGTCAGGCTCACAAATACATGGCTACGGCTTAAAGCAAAAAGGAATCATCCAATGAACTCAGTGACACAGGACGGCGTGTGTGTGTGTGTGTGGATCTCCAAAAGTTGAAGAGAAAGTCCGACGAAATCTTCAGATTGAGAAATTAGGCTCCCGCCTCACGTCCCTCGGCCTCTGGCTCCCTCCTTTATCACAAAATTAGAAAGACAGACAAAGGAGGACTGATCAAAAAGAGTTGCATTTCCTTTGATTACTCTGATAATTGAAGATTTATTGGGGGAAATCCCGGCTCCATGTAATGCAATGCAATCTACTCCTACGCTTTCTCCTCCATATTTCTTCATTCCATGGATTCCTTGAGTCCTCCGCTTTCCTTCGTCCCGAATAACAGCTGGGCATTTTGACTTTCCTAATAGCTACGCTACCTTCAATTATTAGAACGTCCGTACTCAGGTGCAGTTAGCTGCCATGTCCTATGGTGTATTGCTTTAAATCTTACAACTCGTACCACTTAAATGGTTTCCTATGACTTCAATCAATTAAAGTGGATGCACTTAAGGAAAAAGAGGGAGACGGACGCCAGGGCACGACGTCAACGTCGACGTGAATTGGCCTGTTTTTTTTTCATACGGAAAGGCTGCGTAGTGTACGTAGGATACGGGAGGTATGATTGACATCCACTTGTGCATAGTGGAGCACCCCGTGGACGAGGAGGAAGGATGAGAAGCATCTAAAATGGATTTACAGATTGGATTGGATTATTTTTAAACCTCCCCGCGGTTATTTACAGGAGGAATTCAAATTTGATGATTCCCAGCCATATGGACGGCCGTACGTCCTTAAGTAAAGGGGTACGAGGTTCGTTTAATGATTTAAAGTGTCCATTAGCACTTAAAGAGGGGCAAGGGTGACGGAGGAAAGGGGAATGGAATTTCAAGGAGTGGATGGGAGCGGATTTTAGTTTGGGTGAAATTATTCATCAAATGGGAAGTTGACATGAGTTGGGTTGGCGTGGCGGGTTGGATTAAGACGGCGGGGAAAGGAGGAAAGGCGGGAGTGTAGGCAGGAGAGCGTGTCGATGAAGACGGCTGGTTCTTACAACTAAAAGGCTACGGTTTGGGCTGGAGGTGCTTGGATGGGATTTTGGCTGTGCTGCTTCCTCCGTCCGTGGTTGAAAGTTTTCCATCTCTTAAAAACAAAAATGACATTTATCCATCAGTTAGCATTAGGGGGGGTGAGACGGGGGGAGGAGAAGCACTTGAGAAGATAAGAGCGGGAGGGAAGTGCTCCCGGAATTCATGAAAATTTTAAGTACATTCACACAAACAAAAAAAGCAATTTTGGGAAAAGGTTTTTGGTCAGAGTAGAGGGAGAGAGGGAAAGTGATGGAGAAAGCTGAGGGAAAACTGATACATTTGCGATTCAGGATCCGTCATTCCCCTCATCCTTTCCATCCTACACTCCCACAGCCAAAATTCTGGGTCAGGCTTCGTCCCGTACATACATACGCCCGCCCGCCCTGTTGTAGCCAGCCATCCATTCCATTAGGGAAAGTCCACGTCCATCCAATCCCCAGACCCAGTCCAGGTAAAACTAATGCATTAGTAGCCCATATCCTGGCCACCATTAAAGGGAAGGTTCTCCACGTAATGAAATGCATGTTGTTCCTCAATTGTCACGTTTTCCATTGCCCTCGGAGCTTTCCTAGCTATGAAGTGGGATGAACTTACTTCCTTCATTTTGACTGCCGTTACTTTTCGTCGGCGGGAGTGATTTGAAAAGGAGTGGAGTGTGTGTGTGTGTGTGTGTGGTAGTTGTGGGCCAGGGAGAGTTGGGGGATCCATGGGTAAGTGCTTCAGTCAGTCAGCAGCCACTCTCCTTCTGATCCTCTGCTGCTCTGAGTGACTGAACCACTCCGATTTCCAACACAATCACTCCATGCATTTTCCCCTATTGATTTTGACTTCCTGTCTCCCGTCTTAACTTCCCCTCCCGTGCATTAAGCACCCACCTCCTTTCATCCACACCATGGAGGCAACCCCATAAGGAACTGTGCTTTTGGTCTTTGCAATTCATTTAATTTCCGTCTTCCCTTTGTTCTAGATTGGAAAGTGAGCGGCGGCGGCGGCGGGCAAGCTGGAGTGGGGCGCTCGGACGGAGCAGCGGAGTCCAATGCATAGTACGGCGGAGGGCGGGAAGAATGACTGCTCCGGTGGCGGCGGCGGCGGCGGCGGCGGTGGTGGTGGTGGTGGTGGCGGGACTGGGAATGGGAATGGTGAGTGTTGGCGGCTCCTGTGCTATGCTATGCTATTCTATGTAAAATGCATTGCTCACTTTAATTCAATTACCCCTCCATCCTGGGAACTACTGTAGGGAAGCCACAGGGATGGATGGAGGGACGGTAACCTTAATCTAATTAGCTCCAGCTCCCCGTGAAATGCCAATTCGGTTATCATCATTTTCACCATTAAATGTCAATGGTGTGCCTCACGGGGAAAGGGACGACGTTGGACTTGAATGTCAACTCCATTTGAATCCGAAAAGGGAAAGGAAAAAAAAAGGGGGGCTCGGAGTGATGGAATGGGATTACAGGCGGACGGGTGGGAGTTTGAGTCAACAAGGGGGATTTTGAAGGAGAGGAAAGTGAATGGACAATGGGCATTGGGAACCAGTTATTGTTCGTAATGGGGTGTCGTGTCATGGAGGGAAGGTATTTGAAATGGAAGTTGTGGTCCGGGACATTTTTGTGTACGGAGTTGGTAGTAAAGGTAGTGGGGAGATATGGAAGGAGGCAAGGAAGAGCGTCACCCATAGGACTCTGGCACCCAGGACAAGGAGTAACTAGTTCTAGTCTAAAGAAATGAAGGAGAAAGTTGGGTGGGGAAGGAATGGGAGAGCAAAGTGCATTTTCGGATTCTATGTTTACCGATCTAGCGAATCGGTCTTCTTCTTGGAAATAATAGCAAATTCATGTTGCAGTCTATTAAGCAAAGGGATTTATTTTCATTCTTTACGATTTTCTGTTACGAGGGAAAGCGGACGTAGATGTACGTACGTAGTGATCTCCGAACACAACCACCCACACATGTCGTAGGGGAAAGTCAAACCATCCACTCATCATGAGTGCTCATCTCAATCACCCATGCATTTATAGGCGAAGGAAATAAAACACAGACCTAAAATCCTAAAAGCAAAGCCAATCATTTTAGGAAGATGAGTTTTTTTTAATTGAACATTTGGTTTCTTGAATATTCAGATACTCACTCTTGCGAATTGGAAGGAAAAAGTAAATGGTAAAGGGTTAGTATAACACAGGAGTGAATTTAGTGGCTAAGCTGGTATTAGCATCAGCAGTTACATGGGAGATAATGTCCAAATTCTCAAAATGTCAATACTAAACAATTTTGTTTTGTAAATTTGAAATAAATAAATACTTTGCAATGCCGTTTTATTAAGGACGGAAATCTACAATCCAACAAAAACCTTATAAAAGTGTAAAATTTAAACATCCAGCAAAATGAATGATTTGAAATCTCTGGGCCACGACACATGTTGGGTAGTTTGGCGGGTAGAAAGGACTTGCATGGGCCGCCTGACTTTCTCCATGGAGTCAGCTGAACCGGCATTTGGAATAAGTCAGGTAATGGAGTTGAGAGGGTGGAGTAAGGAAATCTTTGAGAAGCATCTTTGACCCGTCCCTCCTCGTCCCCCATATATATCACTTTGTGATAAATCAAGACATATAAGCCTCCGTCCCATTCAACTAACTTATCAGAATCACTAATGAAAACACCGGAATGATCTCACCATTACCCACGTCCCACTCAGCCCACTCCATTCCTCACTCCGTCCATCCTCTTTGCCTCACGTACCTAAATACCCAGAGTGGCAGGCACGGATCCATTCAATTCCCGCGGACGTACAACGTAAAGTTTCAGGGAGAACCTTGCCCGTCTAACCTCTCCGTTTGACAAAGAAGACTTGGCACGCCGAACACTAATACCCCGTGAGATATTAGCATTTGGGGAATTCCGGAGAGCTGAAAAGTTGATGGGCTTTGTCTTTTGGAGGCTGGGTGTGGGTAAAAAGACATTTCCCTCGCCTTTGAACTCCCCATTGGTCAGTTTGAAATGACCACCGAAAGGATCCGTGCTTAAGATCCAAGGTGAGGGCCCATTCATCCATTGGAAATCCTTCCCCAATCCCCCAACCGTAGGTGAACCCAAAGTCACCGGGGACTTGGGAAAAGGGAAAATAATGGGTGATCCATCCGTAAGGGATGAAGGTACGGAGAAAGTTCATGGCGACTAATGTACGGGGAATGGCTCATATTTATGTATTTGATGGGGGGATTAGATATCCATTTCAATAAATCCAAATGCTGAGGAGGTTTTAGTGGCCTTGTTTTGTGGTTAGGTAGGAGTGGGGGTGTGAATGTCTCATTCCGAAGGAGTTAAATTTCCTGGACGGATCCGAAGGGAATAAATTTTGAGATGGGGGAAGGGAAGGCTAAGACACGGTAGGATTTTGGCAAAGGAGCAAAGGAACAGAGGAGCTGACGGAAGGGGAATGTCGTGTCGGATGAAAAGAATGGAAGTTTTGTTGTGGGCTATAGGGTGAGGGAGTTGGAGTTGTTCGTGATTAGGTGACTCCTCAACGAGTCATAATGATGAAGGCAAGGACGGAGTCAGTAAGTTTAATTCAGTTTCCATGTTTTGCCCCACTGGAGGGGGGGAAGGGGCTGCTTTGGGTGGGGAGGAATAAGATAGTTTAGGGGACTCGAGGCCCTCCCCCGTGACTTAAAGGCATGGGGAATGATGATGCAACGCGTGAAGAAGAGAAAACCCGGCCCAAGACAGGGCTCCCACTTACATTTTGTCTTGATGACAAGTTTGGGAGGAAATGCAAAGATACATGAAATTCGCATTATACATTAGAGTAGGAAAGCAGAAAGTTTTGCTTTCCCCCCACTCCTCCTCTCAAGTCCAAAGGGGGGGAAACCACTTAGTTTTTCCGCAAAAACATTAAAGGCAATCATCTAATGTGAAAGAGGAGGAAATGGAAAGGGAGTGCCATACAAAGTTGATTGAGTCGTTTTCTTATTACACGACGGCGGCAGGCGGGAAGAAGGCGAGGAGTCTAGGAGTCAGTCGTCGTCTCAATTCATTTACAACGGGAGGAGGAGTTCTCCTGGAAAAGCGCTGACTATATTATTCCACATCATCATTCCATTCTCTTCGAATCCTTTTCTTATTTTATGTTTTTTTTTCCTTTGCCTTGATTAGCCTTGACAGCACTCAACTGTTTTAGTGCTGGGTGGGATTTTGGTTGGTGGTGGGGAGGGAAAGGGAAAGGAGGGGCGGACGGGATTTATTCTTGGACAGATGAAGGGGGGGGGGGGGGTATTTCCAGGGGTGTAAGGGACGGACGGCTATGTATGGGCTGAAAAGGGAGCAAGGGATATACAAGGCCCAGCGGAGGAATGAAAAGAGCTGGAAGGGAAATAGGAAATCTAATTAGAGTTAGAGTTTGTTAAAAACTTTGTTAAATTATTTTGGTGCTGGAAAGTTTTCATTATAAAAGGGACTTAATGAGTTTTCCTCATCATGGAAATGTATGGGTTGTGGAGGGAGTGGGGGCCGGGGAGGGAACACCGCATTCCCTCATCATCTCCTATTGACTGCCCCCAAAAACTCCTTTCCCCGTACGTAATTGCCATCCTTTTCCCATTCAACCACCGGCTATTTATCAGTCCAATACTTCTCATCTAATTGCTTTCTCAAGATTGCTACTAACTTGTTGGCGAGCGAATATCCCTCTCCTCCAAGTCTACATGAATGAACTCATGAAAAATTTATCTTTTAATTACCAAAGTTTCCTTTTCCTTACCTTCCTTCCGCGACCTACGCACCCCCCAGTTCGGTGGGGACGGATTCCTTGAGGGCCCCAAGCCTTAGCTTTCCCTATGCTAATGTCCATCCCCTGGAGTCTCCTTCATCCCACTCGTCCAATCACTCCTTTTCAATTAATCCACCATTCCAGCTCCCCTTAATATTTCACAGACCCCCCCCCCAACATAGCTCAACAGTCTTCAATTAAACTCTCAAAGTTTCCTTCTTTTGTCCCTAATCATGAATCACTCAATGAAATGGAGGCAGTTTTCCTCCCTCAAATCCCTTCACCCTCCCCCGTGTCATAATGAAATGAAACTTGAAGGGAATCACCCAGCTCCATCCTCAAAACCATAGCTGAGCCACCCATTCCGTCCCCACATTCAATTCATTTACCCCCAACTTTCCACTAATTAAGGCCTGAAATCTGTCCCGAGCCTCAAGTCTATGACTTGACACGTCCATTTAACACAATGGAAAGGACCTGTCCTTCACTTTCCATTCCATCATTCTCAAAAAGGACTAGACCAATGGCCACTGCAAGCCAGCCGCATCGTTAAATTGCATTAAAAATCTAAATTTAATTTAAGAATTAGTTTTTAATTGTTAATTATGATGTTTTCAAATATTTTAATGCATAAGCCACTTACAGAGTTTGTATTGTATGCGTAGCAAATCAACGTGGTAGAAGTAGATTGTCGCTATTCAGGTAATTTTGAAATACATTGGATCGTGAGGCGATTCCTTTGGGCCGGGTTGTAAATGTAAATCCTCGGAGCTACTCAATATTTTGGCTGTGGTGTCTGGTGTACAATTTCTGCTCATGTTTGCGGCTGTCTCTCGCACACACAACACAGGATGAGGCGGGGAAAGGACGGAGGCTGAGTTTATTACTCAACGATTTAATTTTGAAGTGGCTCCTGGATCGGACTCCTGGGCTTTGGAGGAGATAATAGTCAAAGCCTTTCTGTCAAAGTTCATAAAGTTTAATTAACTTATGTGGTAATCCGGGTTTCCATTATTACCCAGCCTCCAGCCGCGGGAACAGCCAGGGTCATTTTGAGATTCCCCTTCCCAACCTATGAGTTAGCTATGGAATCTGATCCCGACATTTCCACCCGTGCTAAAACCAAATGGAGGAACGATGAAACACGCGGTGAATCTGGGGTTGAGATTAAAGGAGGTATGTATGGGAACGGTATTTTAATGACGAGAGGATTGAACCCAGGGAGTTGAGTTGCTGGAAGCAAAGTAACGTTACAACTTGGAGAAGGTGAAGCCGGAGGGATACCGTATCCCGTATTGTGAAAATCGACACTTGTCATTCCAACGGTAGTCATAATGGGAGGACATGGCGGGGGATTCACTTCCCTGGATAGGTTACTTTTGAACGCTTCCCTAAAATTCTTCTTCCAAAGATCCGCGTAGCTTAAGTGCCCACAGCAAAGGATTCCTTTCTCTCTTTATGAGGAAATTCCTGGCAACCTAATTACATTTTCACCTGACTCGCCCACCTTTCCCCGTCCATCCGTCCAACATTCCTTCCCCTTGGATTCCTTTTCATCTTCAATACGAGGCTCCAATTCCTCCAATACCCATCCCTTCCTCCGAAGTCTCCTGGATTCCTCCATTTAATTAGTGGGTTTTCCCTCTCTCTCTCTCTCTTCCGAAGGCCTCCACGCGTTAGCCCCCCTCAAATTCACCTCAACGGAGCGTAAAGCTAAGTTTTATTCACAAAGGCCGAAGGCCCCATCTGGCTTTGAGTTGGGATGTGTTTGGACAGGCCTTAACGAACCCATTTTCCAAATGCCTCATTCACTTTCTTTTAATCTTCTCCCTGCTCCCCCCCCCCCATCCTGGATTAACTCCCGCAGCACAAAAAAATAACTCCCAGCGGAGACCCCGGGCCTGTGGGCCTGGAAGTGAAGAGATCCCATCCACCTTTTGATTGTCACAGTAAACTAATTAATAGGACGGCACAGGGGGGGGGGGGGACTTCCAGGATGAAAGAAAGTGGGATATCCTTTCCATGGATGGATGAGGAAACTAAACTACGTAATCGTCCCTCATACACCAATGCAATCCAATGCAATGTAATAGGAATGGAATGGGTGTGAGTGAAATTTTGTTTCATCCGACGACGACGAGGTCCAGGGAAGGTAGACAAGGGAAGGGAACAAAGGGACGGAGGGAGCGGTCCAAGGAAATAGTGAGTCGTTAATGGGAAAACTGAAGTGAAATTTGGAATGAATTTCTATGGAAAGTGGAGAGAGGGAGATGATTTAGTTCACATAAAGCAATGGGGAAAAGGGAATGGCATTGGGAGAAGCTCAAGTGTTAAATGGGCGAATACAAGCGTCAAAACAAGTTGAGTAAAGATCCAACTGGGTTTGGTGAAAGTTTGTTCGACCGTTGCAATGTTAATTAAATCTGGGGAAACGAAAAGAGACGAGCTAATGAAACGTCAAGTGCGGGCTACTGTGATTAATTGCCTTGTGATACGTTTATATTCTCCGGGTTGCTGGGGAGGAAAGGAGCTGCTGCTCCTGCTTGGCTCCATCCCACCCTATCCTCTCCTATGCCATACCAACTCCAACGGATCCAATTCCGATCCCTCCACAAATGTACGTCGTGTCAGCTACCCCCAATTCCAGTTCCTTTGATTTCCTCCAGGATCCTCTCCCACACATCCAGTCCACTTCCACTCATTACCTCCTCCACCAAAAGCCCATCTCTTTTTTGCACACTTCCACCCGTAGTCCTGACAAATAAAAATATACGGGATGGAAGGTGGACACGACGACTGACTGACTGCTCCGTGTGATTGAATCCCCGACGATCCCAATGAATCCTTCCTCCCAACGCCTTGTCAACAGGGAAGGAATCCTACTACATACAAGGGGAGAACCTACGACCGTACATTTTTAATGAGATCTCGGTGGATGAGCCCCAGAAACAATCCCAGCTGTTGTCTTCTCGTGAGAAAACTCATCCTGGGAAAAAAGAAAACAAATTTTTGTTCCTCGTCCCCAACTTTCTGGTCACCGAAAGCAATAAAAAGAGATGGGAGGGAGGACGACCGGGATCACTTTTCCAATAACGGGAGTCAGTGAAAGGAAATACGACAACTTAATCGCATTAACTGACTGATTTCTTGTGTGTGTGTTCTTTCACCCGACCCCGGCCCTTCAACTCAACTCCACTTTGTTTCGGCTCGAAACAACTTTGTGTTCTTGTTCCTGTTGACCCTCCTCCTCTGTGTCTCTTAGTATTTACCCACACACGACAAGGACACGGAATCAGGGCTACACCCGCCGGGGGAAAATACATAGGACTCATTCCATGTTCACCCAACAAACAAACATTTCTAGGAGTCGTAGGATAGGACTCATTTCTGTGTACATCATTTTGTGTAAAATCAGCTTTTTTTCTTCTCATCACCTGACTGTGACGCACATATGCACAGATATGGGTTGGTCGTGTCATCCTAATGGATAAATCCAATGTATCCTTGGAATACAAGTACTTGACACATGGAAGTGAGGATGGGGTGATAGGTGTTTGGTTCCCTTCAGCGGATATTACCTTTGGGTCTTTGGGTAGGGGGAAAAGGGTAATCTGGGGAAGGAGCTACAAGAAACCCCATATCCTTTACCCCATCATCCAATTCTATCTTCCACCCTGTCAAATTTTCTATCCCGGAGCATTCGTGTCATTTCCGGCACCTCCACTTTATCATTGAGATTACGCACGTACGTACACTGGCATGGATGGATTTACTACATATTTAGTCTAGCCTGGCAGGCTACTTATGACGTTTGTGCAGAAGCAAGCATAGTAAGAGCACTGACCTGGCATTGATTTACCTTGACCTGAGATTTCTCTTTTTTAATTAATAATGATGCTAATATGGACTTTTTGTATGTGATTTATCATAGAATCCAGTGGAGCACTGACAAATGGTGGAACGGTGTGTGGAGTTGCTCGCCACTCAAGGGAAGGGCCAGGAATGAGCGGAACCAGCAATGAATGTGCTGGGTGCGGGAAAAGAATCACGGAGCGATTTCTGCTCAAAGCCCTGGACATGTTTTGGCATGAGGACTGCTTGAAGTGTGGCTGCTGTGACTGTCGATTGGGGGAGGTGGGATCCACGCTGTACACGAAGGCCAATCTCATCCTTTGCAAACGGGACTACTTGAGGTTTGTGGAATTATTACATGACATTTCTCTGTTTTTTTGAGGAGAATGAGGAGTGGTGACGGTCACGATCGCTATTTGTTGACGGAGAAGGATTTCTAGGATATTTTGCATTAAGGAAAGGAGCGGGTGGGAGCTGAGGAAGGATTTAAGTTTCTTCCCGGTTCAATTAAGGGCTCCAAGAAAAATGAGGGCGGGATGGAAGGATATAATATGTCAGGCTTTAAAGAGCTTAATTATTATTATTCTTTCATTAAAAGGGATGGGATGGAGGGGAGGGAGTAGGATTTTTACGGGAGCGTAAACAAACTAATTGAAAACTCACAAGTACAATAACTCACTGTCAAAAACAGGATGTGAATGAAGGAGCTTGGGAGAATGAATTCAATGTGTAGCAATTCAGCAATTACTTTATGCAAATTTGAATTGGTTTTTTGGTGGGGACTGGAGGTTTTGGAGGGTTTCTCCTCCTCCTGTCTCTCTTCCCGCCCTGCCTGCCTTTGGATCCCTTTTTCCCTTAAACGACCTATTTCACTAATTAGCTTTTACCCACACGACCACCACCACCTATCTCCCATCTCTAACTCCACGCTCCCAATCCATTCCTGGTTACATGAACGACCCGCCTCGATTTATTACTTTCTCTGTGCACTCTACGACTCCTTTCACTCATTGTTGTCCCTCTCCTCTATTTCAGATTGTTTGGGAACACTGGCTACTGTGCTGCCTGCTCCAAAGTCATTCCCGCTTTTGAGATGGTCATGAGAGCTCGGAACAATGTCTACCACCTGGAGTGCTTCGCTTGTCAACAGTGCAATCACAGGTAAAATGGCACAATGGAGACCAAATACAATTAATATGTCCGCCTCTGTCATGCCATGCTAAAATGTGTTTCCTCTATTCACATTTTCAGGTTTTGTGTTGGTGATCGGTTCTACCTTTGTGAAAACAAGATCCTCTGTGAGTAAGTACCCGTTTTGTTTGCATAATTGCTCAATCAGTTGAATGGTTTGGTAAATCATACAGATTATAATAGGAAGCAATAGGATTACATGAAAGGATTTGATTAGTCAATTATGTTAATAAATAATTTGTGGGATTCCGACAGGTACGACTACGAAGAAAGAATGGTATTCGCGAACATGGCTTACAGCCCAGGGAACCTGGCCCTCCTACGAAGGCAAGTCACACATTTCCAGGTATTACGACAGTCATTGGATCCTGATCCCTTTCCTAGCAAATCCACTCATGTGATTATTTATTAACTTGCCCTGCATTTCTGAATCCCTGTTCCCACGTGTAAAACAATTCTTTCACAATTCTTGCTTTGAATTCCTTCATACATAATATTTATATATTTTTTCAAATGATTCATGTGACTAATTCTTGTTTTATTGTGTATCTTTTGCAGCAGCCAGGAGTCCAAGGGGAACAGCAACGGGAGCAATTCTCTCACAGCCAAACTCCAGTCACTGAGCCCTTCCATGGCTCATCACCACCACCACCACCCCGTGGCCCAGAGCGCGGGAACGTAATGAAGTCTTCTAAGGGTGCTGGTGGACAAAATCCAAATTATCCAATGCACCCTTGCCCAAACAAAGGGCCTGGTTGCAGTAATTACAGACAAGTCACTTCCACGAATTTAGATGACGGCTCCAACGGTTATGGGAGTCCGGATTCCGGGATCGTGGAGGGACCGTAAACCTGAGTAATTAAGTCGTGGAAAATATTGTTCGATTACATTTGTTTAAAGGGTCTGAAGGGCCCACGTACATATTAAGTTGACCCTTTTGGGTATACACTAATCATTGTAATGTTAATATTATTAATTAACTTGAAGCTTCCTTGAATCAAGAAAAAACGTTGGAAATGTTACTTTATTTTGTTTTATGGGATTGAGTAAGATGCAAATCCAAGGGTGTATTACTTATACAGTTGGAAATGTGAATTGACATGCGTACTTGTATGTACCAATTACCTTGTATACGATCCTTGCGTGCGACGTCTGTACGTCCGACGCATGCGTAACAATAACTCCCAATAATAATATTTTATTAAACGCTATACACTTTGTTCGCTCTGAAGGCATTCAAAATTATAAGCTATAATGTGTATGGGGGGATGGAAGAGTTAATTATAGATAATGTTGTGCTAAGATTTAATATTCCGATGTTATGCTGATTGTTGGGTGGAGTGCTTTGTAATCAAACACATTGTTCTAATCTCACGCAAGGTATTTATTCGAATCCCTTAATTTCCTTCTAATTCTAAATAGTTTATATAACACATCCATTGTTAAATTAAATCGACCTAGTCAGAATTAAGTTTTGATTTCCTTATGATTATGTACACATGGAGCGTGGATTTCAACCATAAATTGGTAGCCCAGACTATTGAGTCATTGGGGAAGCCCGGGGCTCTTTCGTATTTTTGAAATTGTGTTCTTACGGATGTTTTTACCGTGAGTGAAAAGTCAATCAACCCTGAATCCGAATCGTAGTGGTTCCAGACTAAATCCGATGCGTCACTTCCACTTTTCCCACTAATCCAAACAGAGCGGCAAGTTGGATGAAGAGGGGGGGGGGGACTGAGTGGATCGGAAATTATCGGATGATAGTGATCTGATGTAGTATAAATGTATCATTAGTTGACCACGTTGGAAAAACAAGGAGCAGAAGGGAGTGAGAGATTCCCGCTCTCTGACTGCTGCGTCGAAAAGATAAACACACGGGCGGAGGTTAGACGTAGTGGAAAACCCAAAATCCAAAGTGACGGTGTTGTCTCCTGTAATAAAAGTGGAGTTGGATCCGACTGACTGACTTCAGCTGTTCAGTTCATATGCTAAAAACCTAGTCACGATGTTCATCTGCGATTACATATATATTAAAGTTGTATTTATTATGCCATGACATGTGTTTCATTCTCACTTTATTTTGCGTGTTCAAAAACCCATTCAACTGCATCAAAAACTGAGGGATTGTTTACAGAGCTCAACGTTGATTATTTCCGAATCATTTCAATCCCAGCTGGCCGAGGTACGCCTGTACATGCGTTTGTAGCCATTCGATTAATTACAGAGCTCAAAAACCATGGGATAGGGGAAATAGTACTCACAGACTTACAAATAATAACTCCGTTACCCGTGTCCCTGGTCTCGCACACAATGAGCTCCGGAATTGAATTATGAATGGGAACGGAGTTTAAAATGACCGGTGGAGGGGAGTTGCCTTGGGTTGGCTAATTTGATTTTGTGGATCCGAGACTTCAATTAAGGTTTTGACGAGGCAAATGCTTTGTTGAAGGAATTTCTTTTGTGTTTTCTTTTTCTTGGAGCAAACTAATCAAGGACATCATAGGCGGAGTTCTCCACATTTGATTGAAGCTCATTCTGTGGCTATGGCTGGGACGACTCGGGGCCATGCCATGGATGGGGGGTGAGATTAAAGGAGTGGGTGGGGGGGGGGGGAGCGGATTAATTCGGGTGGTGAGAATAGGGAGTGGGAGAGTTATGTTGTGGATTTAATAAGTGGAGGGAGGAAGTAGGGCAGGGGAAGAGTTTGCGGGAGGAAGAGAAAGTTGAAGAATTGAAATTAGAGAAAGGGAAGGCAATTGGAGGGAAAGGAGTGATTTGATGATGATCATGCAAGTTAGGAGGGAAGACGGGGAGATAAAAGGGACAAGGAATGAAAAGTTTGTCTGCGGTTAAGTTGGGATATATAGTTTGATAGGCAATTGCTTGTAATGAAGTTAGTAATGGATTTGATGAGTTGGGAAAATGTAATGATCATTTGGGGAAACATTAAGCAGGATTTCTCATTTAGAAGCAAAGCCTGGGGCCTATCCAAAACTCTGTGTATTTCTATCTCTTCCCTTTATATGATCCCAATGTTCCTTTCCTTCCTCCAGATCTTCTTTCCCCCGCCTTCCCGTCCGCCGTCCAACTTTTCTCTTTGCTCAGATCCTCTCAAATCCACCATACATCACTTCAACTCAATCATCTCATTTGCAATTTCTAACTCGTTCCATTCCATTCTCTTCTAAAACTCCCAACCACAGCCAAAACCCATTCCCTACCCGGTCTATCCATACTACTTACTCACGAGGCAGCTAATACCCTAGGACCAAGTCCGTCCTCAAACTCCCATCCTAACAACCCATAGTCCAAAAACTCCTTGGAAATGACTCCAGGCTTTTCCTCCACCAGCTCAACTTGCCCCGAATGATAAAATGCTCCAAATTATTGTTCCCGCTCTTCCCCCTCCTCAAGAAAGTTCCACTTTCTTCCTTCCTCGTAATCGGAGGTAATTGTTCCAGAAATGAGCTTCTAACTTATATTTCCCGCCCATTTGTCCTCCCTTTGTTTTATACCCTCCGCGGGAGTAACACAATTAGACGTTGAGTAATGACACTTTTATTCTGTCGACTATCCTCAAAATATAACTTTTTATTCTTCCCCCGTCTATCTTCCCCTTCACCGGGAAAGTTTTCCATTCCGGAGAAAGTTAACCGCTCCCACGGACTCCCTCTTCCCACCTTATTATCCCTCTTATCCCTTCCTCCATCAAAGACAAACATCCCAATGAGTTACATCCCAAACCTCCACTTTTACTTTTGAATACTACGTCCAACGCCATCCCCTAAAAAAAAAGAGGATCCCGAGTTTTCCCTCACAACTTTTTTTCTTAACTCAGAAAGGAAAGGAGCAAGGGTCCGTGATCCAATTTACCCCTTTACCACTGGCAAAACAAAATACGTTGGACTTTGGAGGGGAGGAATCCGGAATTGTTGTTGTTAATTGAAAGGATGGATGAGCGGAGTTGGGTAAAAGTGATGACTTTTAGGGGCCCATGTATGTATAGGATGAGGAATTCATTTCCCACACTCCTTGAGTTGGGGATGATCGCTCATGAGTGGAAAATGTGTCGTGCATTCATGCATTGGCTACAAGGGCTCCTGGTTGACATCTCTGGATGGGTCAGGGAGGGAAGGGGACCTTTTGACGAATGTTTTGCTTCGTAGCACACGGCAGGGACGGCACACGCGTCGCATGTTATGTTGGCCTTGTCTGTCTCCTCCATGTCAATCCCGACTCGTGATAAATGCGGATATTAAACTCACTCTTTCCTCCCTTCAACCATGGCTCAAGCAGTTAACCGAATCTCCGACTCCCAAACAAAATCCATTCAACTCACTAATTATTTCAGTTGACAGTTTCACTCGGTCCTCAAAATAAACCAGGACTGGATGGAGTTTGTCCCCCTTCTGTGTGTGTGTATTCTCACTTTCCATCCAGGCTTTGTATTCCTTCCCAGTCAAATCCCATGCACCACGCTCAAAATCAAAGTATGATTACATTGCATTGTCCTCTTTTAATTTCCGCACGAGTCGGACTCCTAATTCCATTCCAGTTTCCCTTTTTAATAAGTCACCAGATTAAATGTCAAGGATTCAAATCATCAATCCAATATCGAATTTAATTTAACGTCCAGCACTACGGCATATGTAAATACATTAAATCATGTCATTGGGATATTGATGTACGTCGGGATCGCGTCATTTCATTTGTGACGTGGTTTTATTGTGGTCCATGTAAATTGAAGGATGAAGTACTTGAAATCCAAAAGGAATAATATTCCATGGCTCCGAACTGGAAGTCCGTCTAATAAAACCAACGGGTTGAACAGAATTATGGTAGTATTTGAGTGGAATCCAGTGGATCGGAAACTGTCCATTCCGATAAATGGACCCTGGCTTGTGTTGAGGGTGAGGGAAATGGAGGAGTAAGTATAAAGGTCCCATCAAAATGAGTAAAGATTGGAGGGAGTCTTTTAAATTGAATTGTGTTGTTCAAATCTATTAGGAGACATTAAAGTGGGAGAGGCTTCCGCCAACCGCTCGCATATTCTTCAGTTCCTTTCCCCATCTGATGTGCCCCACTTGATTCCTCTGCCTTTTTTTTCTCATCTCTTGACGTGACTGACTTCCTTTTGTGTGCCCAACCCTAACCTTCTGCTCCCTTTTTCCGACATCAAATGTTTCCTCAAACTTCAATCAGAAGAGAATGAATCCTCCCTTCCCGGCTTTTTTATGGCTCCGGCTCCTATCCCAAACCAATCCTGTCACCCACTCTACCCACTCATCAAGAAATATGTCATCACCCCCATTGTTACCAAACACAAATGCATCCTTATCAATACTATGTCAATTCTACAATGTTTTTTATTTATTCTTTTTGTCCTATTCCCCTTTGTTAGTTGTCAAGGATCAAATGACGCTGTTTTTGTAATGCATTTGTATCATTGCATTTTAAAGCATTGAAGCAGGAGGCGATTAATTCGGAAATCGGGTCTCAAATGGAAGAGGAATGGAACTTTCCTTTTAGTTAATGAATTTGTGTGGGAAAGGAACAATAAACGGTTTTCCCAGCACACAAATCCCTGGCGACGGTTGGGACTGGGGAAAGGAACTAAAACGCAAATCATGACAGTAATTACAGAAATTAAGATGGAAGTTGGGTAGGTGTCCGAAGGAGGGATGGTGGGATGTGAAATCTGGCGGAATGGGCATTTCATTCCAGACGGGGAGGAGGATGAATATGGAAATTTCCCAAGTATCTCATCAGAATTTGCAGATAATCCTCCCTGGCATCCCAAGTCCATAATACACACCTGCTACTCCTCAAAGTATCCGTCTGCCTGATTTTCTACAACATAAGTTCCTTAACTAATGTGGAGTGAAATGGGAGGGAAGGCCGCAGCCCACTAATTACGTCCTTCCCATCCCCCCACAAATCTCCATAACCATGCCTCCTTAATGGCCTCCATCCTCTTAGTCTTTTCTAGCACGTATTTATTAACTAAACTTCCGTCAAACTCACGTCACGTCCAAATTCCCCCACCCAATTCCCAAACTACCGCCCTTCAACTCTGAGACACTTTCTTTTCGCCAAGGGAAACCAAGGATTTTCATTTCCTCATTTCTTGTCATGCTAAATAGCCTATGAAAATGTTTTAGTCACTTTAAAGTAGGAATATAACGTTAATTTAATCACAGTGATGGCAAGGATATAGTCATGGGTGTTAAAAAATCTAAGATTGTTTCCAGTTTGTTTTGAGTGGCCACAGATTAGAATTGTGGGGGGAGTTCAGGGGAAGGGAAGATAAATTGTGGGAAGAATAACACGCAAGTTCCTCTAGGAATCCAAAATGTTAGGAGAGTATGTGTATTAAATCATTAGATGTTTACTTTTGTTGTCATTTCTTCGACAAAACTCATTTAGTTGCAAAATGCACGAGCTGCATGATTTATTTGACAAGGAAATTAAACGAAAATACAGGGAGGAGAGCATTCGGGACTCTTAAAAATAAGAATTGCGTTTCCCCCGCACTCTACCACCGCTTGACTGGAGGAAAGGCTCCGTCCGTCCGTGGTTCAAATGAGAATTATATCCACCATCCATTAAAAGTTCTTTGGGGACAGACACAGATTTCCTCATTTATTTATCATTTAAAACTTTGAATTATTTCTTAGCGGGGACTGCTCCCCCTCCCCCTTCCCACTCCATGCATCATTTACACAAGGTTCTCCTTTAATTCTTTTTTAAAATTAGGTAAGACAGCTAATGTGAAGCTAAATTATTTTATTAGTCCTCCTGGTTCCTCTCCTTTAATTGGAATATAAATTTCATGAAAACTGGTAAAGGAAATGAGTTTTTAATGGGAGTTGAAAGCGGTGAGTGTTGGGAGACGGAGAAGGAGACGGGTTGTCCTGATGAAGATCCTTCAAAAACTATAATTTCACAGCTTTTAGTCAAATTGGAGAACAAACTGAAGAGGCAATTCGTCACAAGTGGAGGGAAAACATCACGGGAGGACTCCCCCCTCCAGCTTCATGTGCACATTAAGTTGATTGAATTCTTTCTCATTTGGATAATGGTCAGCCTTACTTACATTTCCACGTTAGACTCATCCCTCACACTGGATTTACGGGCCAAGGAACTATGGAGCCCTGATCCGAAATTCTTCCTCTTCATCCCACTTACTTCTATTGCCATCCTCAATGGTGCGTCCCTCTTTTAACCGTCACATTAATATTTTGTCTCAGCACAGATCCACAGCACTTCCTTATCTCCACATCCCCTTCCATTTTTCATGGCAGCCATCAGCCCAGTTCAATTAAAATCTTACGTATGTACGTACCCCATCCTCCCAATCTTGTACGTAGATATTACGTAGTTAACGATTTGACGTCGTAAAGATTTCCGTAGTCTTAACTCTTACCCAATTACTTAAGGAAATTTCGTTCTTCGTCGACGTCTTATCAATGTTTCCGTCCCCGCCTCGCTTTTTTTTGTATTTGAATCAAGTCCATTCATAGGAAAATGTGTTGTGAAATCAATTTTGAAGGTGCGTGGAGGTTTAAATGTGGCAGATGACAATGTCCTTACATGGGAAAATGTGTTGATTGGATTAAGGGGTACGGACGAGGAATAGTGGAGGTGAGAATTGAGTTGAGGAGTGGAATTGATTTGATTGGTGGGGGGATGTCAAAGGAAGGGAAGAATGATTCTGATTAGAGTATTATGGTGATTTCATTTGGGGAGAGTGAAGTGTGTTCATGGTCGATTACCCCTCATATTGAAATGAAAATGTCACATGAGAATAGACAAGGAAGATTCGGATGGGATGAGGCGGAGGAAGGGAAGGGAAAGGAGCTGGAGGAGGAAAAATCATAATCGAGTCACTCCTTGGCTCAGGAACGCGTAATGAAATCCGCGGAAATGATAAAGTCCCTTTTCATCTCATCTTGTGTAACTTATCTTGAGTGGCTTGTGGGATGATTTTTGGTTTTCTCCCATCCGATCCCACACATAACAAAGTGGAAATCATCTTCCGTCCTCCTCCTCCACTTTAGCATAAATATGACTAGCCAGACATCCCATCCCCCTCCCTCACATGTGATTCCGGGGAGGAAGAATTGATTTCATAATGGACGGATCTCTTCACCACAAAACACTACTATAACGTACGGCTAAAACCTCATTCCTTCGGATCCCGGTGTCTCACACTACATTAGTTCCCCAAATGTCTTTTTCCGGGGGGAAAACTTTGGCAGCCACGCCACGACGTCAACTCCTTAATGATCTTTTCTTTTTTGTGTCTTGCTTTTGCATTTGAGGTCAAAATATTATTTTGTAATAAAGGGGGAAGGGATGGATTCCTTGGGTTCGGTTGATCCACTGGAGTCCATTAACTTTGGGATATTATCTTGATCCGTGCGTACGTTGTACGTAAGATCCAAGAGAGGCAAGCCTCATGTTTTTTCCATTCATTGAGTCGCCGGGAGTCGACAGGAGCCGTCAGCTCCGACCTTTCCTTTCCCCGGAATGGAATGGATGAAGGGAAATAAAGGAGGAGAATGGATGGATGGAAGGGACAGGGTATTTAATGGTGTTATTTAAATGTTGCACAATTGCTAAGGGGGTACTTATGGCGGTGAGCCACGAACCAGAGCTGAAATGTCATTGGGCATGTCATAAATCATGCAAATTTATGAGGGGCTAACGGGAGACGCGCCTTGCCTTGACTGTTGTAGAATATAAAAGTAATCAGGGGGACTAGGGCTAAAGCCCGGGTTGGGAAGCGGATTTCCCCGCCACAGAAGGAAGGAAAAGGGAGAGCCACACTTTACGGCCCACTGTCGTGCAATATAATCAAACCAACTAGTTTGTCTCCCACCAAACCGACAGCCCATTGACACTTTGATCCACTTCAGTCCCAAATTCCAACAACTCTTCCTTTCCCCCGGAACAGAGCCCCTGTCCTCCTTATTTACCGGGAGAAATGAGATGATTTGTGAGGGAGTGGGACGGAGTGTGAGGGAAACATCTTGTTGTGCTGTTCATGATTTTTCTTCCGCAAGGGAAAGGCGGCGGAGAAAGGGGGAAACCTGGGCTGGCTTTGGGTTTGGGAAGGACATGTAATGGGATAGCTGTTTATGTATGCGAGGAACGAAATGTCTTATGAATGCAATTTGATATACATAGTCGGAGGAAACAGTGGAATCAAGTGTAGAACACGAAAGCAGTACAAAATGGGCTTGCCTGCATACACAAATCCTCCTTTCCTTCCCGAACTGTAGTGGGGAAGATAGACCCAATTTAAACTCAAATTCAAAAGTCTTTTACTCGCTTTTTCGTGATTTCAATACTAAAAGGGAAGAGAAGAGTACATAATAATGTTGGCGGGTTCCCTTCTCCTTCCGCCCCTCTATGGCATCCCATCTCCAAACCCCTACCTTTCCCTCAAACTCCATCCATCCTCCGTCCCAAATAACTAACTTTCCCCATCAACTCTCTCGTTAGGATTTTAATTGAACTCCTAATTCCCTGCCCCGTAAGAATAAAGCGCCAATTAATTACATTATCCACCGCTTTCCTCCGCCGCTCCCTTTCCCTCCTCTTCCGTCAGCCTCAATAATTGCCCCATTGTCCCATTCACAAACCGATTGTGGGGCTTTTCAAACCCACCACTACATACGAATGTACCGTACCAACCTTCCACTCAATCCTATCAAAATAAACAAACTAAACAATCCTCCAATCCCACAGTTCATTGACACACGGCTCACGGCTCCCTCCTTTCCTGTCCTTCCCAAGGTACGCTCGTCCTTTTCTCCAGTCCATACATAACGCTCCGAGTGCCCCCAAGCCATTCTTTTTATCTTCTTAGGAAATTAAACTCATTTCAGATTACGTCCTCCTCTCAACTACTCCACTTATCCATTCCTTTCCCGATTCCTTACCAAATCCATTGTATCCAGATGTGTACTCTACGTAACCTTTTGCATTTGTTTATTTGTAAATTAAGTCATTCATGAATACATTTTTTCTGGATATTTTGCGCAGATTTAAATAAAAATTTAAAGTATTGGATTTTGTTCGCATATGAGTGTGCCTAGGTTCTGGCTAGATTGGATTTACATTTTTATATGGCTAGCATTAGCATTGTGGAAGAATGGAATTCAAGTTCAACATAATAGGTACTTGTGAATTTTATTGCAGGAATAGATGAAAATTAAGAGGTGTGTTAACTCCTATGTTGTTTACACTACATTGGGGTTTGCCGGTATTGAAGCGAGGTAAGGAAAGGGAGTGAAATGTGAAGGGGAAGTAAATGAAGGGATTGAGTGGAGAAAGCATTTGACGAAGGAATGAGTTGGAGAAAGTGGAGTCAGTGGTGGGTGGGGAAAGTGTTGGAAAGGAAAGTCCCATTTGAAAGCGATTTGAGGATTCGATGAAGCATAAAATGACAATCTTTTCCTTCCCATTATTTTTCAACACAGTCATTCCAATGGATTTAGTCCCCTCCACCCACACCCACACTGATGCTGGGCTGGGCTAGAGAAGAGTCCGGAGTGGCTAGTGGGAAAGTTCATCAAGACTGGAAGTCCTCCTCGACGGGGGGAAATAGGATTTGAAGGAAATTGGGAGGTGGAGTGACGGGGGGATATGGAGTCGCCATTGAGCTGAGAAAATTATAAAGTTAATCTAATACACAGTTGAAAAGGCGGGGACAATGGCGGGCGGCAGTTTAGATTAGAGGAGCAATTGTGAAGAGGCTGGAGTGGTAATATATGACGGGGAGAGGATAATATGCCATAAGCGATATCAGATAGAGGGGAAAGCGGGCTGAGGCTCCTTTTCATGCAGACCACATTATAACCGCAAGCCAAGGCACCACCAAGGCTTCCCCGATCCGCACACGGACTCCGTCCATGGATCCCGTGCAAATCATCCTCCCAGTCCCTTCACCCATTCAATTATGATCTTATCTCCACCCACAGAGCTGACATTGCTGGATTTCCCCCAAACCAAACTCCCCGCCAAAAACCAACTCCACTCTATTCAAAAACCAACAAGTCAATACTCCCAAGCTGGCGACACACACACACACCCAGTCCTTCCCATGACAGCCCACTTCCCGCCAAATCCAAAACCAGGTCCACCAATCCCTAGTTCATCCTAATGACTGAGACTTGTAAAAAAAAATTTGGTCCGATAAAATGTCCGATTCCCTTTGATCCTGGACGAAGGATGGGTAATTGGACTTGTCACTTTTTCCGAATCCCCGGCTTAAGTCGTAGGAGTAATTAAACGGGCTCGTGGAAGGAGGACTTGGACTTCCCGCTCTGAAGGCATGTGATGTGGTCGCTGGCTTGTGGTGGCCGACCAATCGTGGGGGAGGATGACAAAATCCACTGCCGATGATCGAGGAAAAGACAGAACGAAGTAGGATTTGGATCTCATTTGTGCTTTTGTGCTTCTGTTGGGAAATCCCTATTATTTGGGAGTTGGAGGAGAAAGGGCGGAGGAAGGGATGAAAATGAGAAAGTCGAAAGATAAAGCGGAATGGGTTCCCTCGGACCCCAAATCCGTTGCCATATAAACTGAATAACATCATAAGCAATAACAATATGAAGCGGGGGCCCCCCGATAAAGCTTTCCGACTTCCCAAAACTAGCCCAAAATCTACAAAATTCTAGAATGACATAAAAAATGAAATTGCCTCGGAATGATCGTCCTCCCCATTCCCTCATTCCGTTGGTCATTTTCCTAAATCCAGTCCATCCGAAGAGCTGGACAGCCTTCCGTAGTCCAGCGTGCGGTCAACATTCTTTCGTAGTTCGCGGGGAGAAGGTGGGTGGGTGGCGGGAAAAAAGGAACTTAATTTCTCAGCCGTCCTTCCCTTTCCCTTTCCCTGCATCTACTACACGTGGACGGACGTACGGTAGGAGGGGAGGAGGGGGCGAGGGGTGGGGAGGAAAAGTTTCTCCATGAATTATTACATCCATGATAGAATTTCAAATGTGAAGTTATAGATAAAGTCGTCCTGAATAGAATGGCTTCAGTCCTTTATGATTGAATACCCCAAAAAATGGCCAGCCCCGGCAACCAGTCAGACCTCAGCCTCCTCTGACTCTCTCCTCTCAATTTCCCTCCCCGTCGTATCTGGGAACGGGATCTGGACTGCGGTCATTTTTATTAGAAAACCCCTTTCATAATAGCTTTTGCTTCCCCCCCTTATCTTTTTGGCAGTTAGTGTGATGTTCATTTATACAGGGCCCATCATGGACTGGACTCGGCTGAAGGACCCAATGCCATGACCAGCCAACCACCAGGTCCCCTTCACTCCATCATCATCATCCCCTTAATCCACACAATCAGCACTCTCCCATTCTTCTCCCAACCCACAACCCCCCACCTCCTAGCCAGCCAAAATCCAGTCACCAATATTTCCTTCAAACACAGAACCGCACCATCCCACCTCTTCATCCACCGGCGAAGGCCCTTCGACACGTCCCCATAATCCATGGAATTAACCCTTCGCCCTAAATTCCGTCGTCAAAACCAACCTGGAAATCTAACCCAACCCAACACTACAAGCTACAACAATAAAGTCAATCCCAATAAATTCCCATCCAATAAAACTCGTCTCTGACTTTTATTCCGTGTTAATCCCGGTATTTTTATAAAGGAAAACGATCATGTACACATCCATGTATTGTATTGTAGATCTCTTAAATAAAAACACTCTTAAAGGCCTAACAACAAGAATAAATGACTTACGCACGTACATACATACGTAAGGGAGGAGTTTAGCGTAGGCAACAATAAAGAGGGGGGAGGGCCTTAAGAATTAGCACTTAAGTAATACGACCTAAAATCCGACGACGACGACGACGACGGATTGCACATTTATTTCGTAGGTCGTAGTCGGAGCTCGGTGAATAAATGGCAGGGAAAGTGGATGATTCGGGGGGAACATTTGACTCCCCGCACCATTTTTCATATTTTTCAATCAAATGAAGAAAGGAGCTAACTATCCACGCAGTCAACCGCTACTAATCGATCTCCACGTCATGATTTAACACACTTACTACAACTGGAGTCCTTGTGGCGGTGGGTATATCACGTAACATGCCACATGGTAGTAGTATAAAATACCCACCACCGTACTGTACTTATGCATAGTATGCACCGCGGATTGTTCTCGTTTCTTTTTGTGCATTGGATTTCTGCATTCACACCTGTGGTTGAGGGAGGGCTGACTCGGCTGGTGCCTTGGAGTGCATGGCGTGGCGGGGAAATTCAAAAAAGTCCTCTTCCTATTGCCACAAGGGTTGACTTGACGAAGAGTCGGAGGGAGTGTTGTTGGATTTGCGTTAGTTGCGTGGTGTTGTGGA
Source organism: Orthonychiurus folsomi (assembly GCA_036851895.1). Lineage (NCBI taxonomy): Eukaryota > Metazoa > Arthropoda > Collembola > Poduromorpha > Onychiuridae > Orthonychiurus > Orthonychiurus folsomi. The sequence continues at coordinate 1,103 of JAAXYW010000750.1, read as the reverse complement.
TTTGGTTTTGACGGGAGGGAAAGGAGGACTGGCTCCTGGTGTGAATCCTTGAATGAGTATTTATTTGAGAAGGGAGATCTCCAACTTGAAGCCAATTTCCCTTTGGTGTAATAAATCCGCAAAGTAAAAAGCGGTCCGAAATTTCTCATGAATATCATATCTCTTCCTTCCCACGGGCAGGGGATGGAGTTTAGTGAGACGAGGGATCTAGCTATTCATGAGTTCATTCATCTATCCCTGTCCTGAACGGCGGCGGGTTTTTTTCTTCACCGTCAGAAATTCCAAAACTTCCAACCAAAATCTCCCAAGAATGGAATAAAATGTAACTGACCACTATTGTCTCTTCAAATATTCATAATCCAATCGACGGAGCTCCCTGATTCACTTGGAATACAAAGATTTGCTGAAGGTCCAAGGGTAGGAAGGGGGAGAAAGTGGATGGACATCCATCCCCTCGTGTCCGTCCATCCTCCCATCCGCCGTACAACTTTCCATCATAAATTTCCCTCCCAGCACGCACCCCTCAGTCAAATGAGCTTTGCCGACGGCCTCCTCCCCGTAAACTTCAAATTTAAGTCTCAAACAATCTCCATTTCTCACACATGGCATCTCCATCCGTCCACTCCCCACTTTCAAAAAACTTTCATTTGTTTCGGGCCAAGGAAAACTTTCGTCTGCTTCTTTTCCTCACAACTAATGTCCACTCACACCTGGGCTAAATCCATTTATGACATCCACGCACCACCACATCCCCACCTCACAGTAAGTAGCATCCGTTTACTAGGATCCAAATCCAGTCCCCGTAATCCATTCCACACACTATGACAATAATTTAGATGCGTTTTCTTAAATATTTATCTGATTACCTCTCACATATGGCGGTTGTGCTACATAGTTAGTACTCTGAGATAAACAAAAACAATTAGAAATTAAGAATACAGGGAGGGGATTGGTGGATCGGAATTAGCGATGGGTTGACGGGATGAAAGTCGCTTTCTCGGATTTCGCCATCAAATTGTGTGTTTTGTGTTTGGAGGGTCGGACAGGGGATTACGGGGTTGGGAAACACGAGGTTTTCTCGGACTCGGAGCCAAGACAGATTT
>JAAXYW010000749.1:0-30103 GCA_036851895.1 Orthonychiurus folsomi | reverse complement strand
AACCTTCAGGCGTGACACTGGACTGGGAAGAAGTTTGAAATGAGCACGCGGGAGTCTGCTGACTTTAAATTGAACATTTTATCAAAGTCAGGATTGTTTGTCCATCAAACACACAAAAGAAAGTTGACGCTTTGCGTACAACACACGTATGAACGTGGCTTGGTTTGGTTTGAGCTATAAGCACGTACTGTACGTGCGTCGTGTTTCAGTTCTGCCCCTTTCAACTAGCGGAAATCTTCCTCGGATTTTAGGTTGAATTTAACATCGTATAATTGCATTCGGATTTAATACGTTAAAACAATAACACACATTTTTTTTACACCGTTTAACTTAATTAGAAAATGAAATCATATGAGCACCCATTTAGATGGTACCCTTTCGTCTTCTTTCGTCTCCCATTCTTACAAAAATACGCAACTTCAAATACCAGTGAGAAACCATTTATAGTCGAGCGAACGGCTCCATGAATTAATTTCCCTCCCAAATCCCCGACACGGGAATTAATCTTTTTAATCGAACCCGAATTGATACACACTCCATCTCAAGTCGTGAGGGAAGAAGGCTTGGCCTAAGCAGCGTGGGAGCGTGATTATGGAAATTTCTTGATAGACCTCGAAGGAGAGAAAAAAAGGGGAAAGAAAAAGTAATGAAGGAAATGTCATGTCAGAGTTTAACACGAGGATCTGAACTTGTAGTCGCCCTTTACAGACAGTGAGCCCAGGCCTGGGCCCTTCGGCCGGCAGCAGGAGCGGACGGGCGGTGAAAGTCAAGACGACGAACGGATGTTGAAAAAGAAAAAGCAACTAAGGAAGAATCATCGGAGCGAGAACAATTTTAGCTTTCTGGTCTCGACAACGCTTCATCCTGCAATTGACGTGTTGACTTAAAATGAATTAAGGATTCTGGGAGTCACAGTATCCAGTCCTTAAGCCTGGTACCCTCCTCCAGGATCCACCGAAACCCAAAAGGCGTCATAACCGAATGACAGTCCACAAAATCCTTGCACGTGTAAGTTCCGAGAATCCATTGTCTTAGCTCCAGGAACAGCAAACTTCGTCCACCTCATTTCCTCCGCTGACGTTTGTAATTAAGAGGACCCAAATCTTCAACAAATCATGTACATAGGTTAAACTCTGATTTGGGCACTGTAATACCTAATAAAAAATTTATGATGTTAAAGATATCTGGTTTGATTTTGAAGCTTTATATTGTTAAATTGTAAATAATGAAACGGAGTTTAAGCTTGATGTAAAAGAATCCAAACAAAACAATTAAAGTAAAATTTAAAGTAAAATTTGTCAATTTATTTAAAACTAAAAGGAATACTGAACCGTATTCTAGATTGCACACAACCATGGGCATTTAAATTTGCAAAAGGATGACGAAAACAATCATCAGTTTTTGTAACCTTCGATTACATATTGAAACTAATTCACAAATCGAAAGCCGACAAGCGGCGTTTAAATATTAAAAAAAAATCCAACATTTTACACAAGAATTGAAGCAGCACGAAAGATATTCGCAAAGCATACAAATCCATATCATACCCACCCATCTAAAAATCCCACAAGTGGGCAGATCACAAATTGCAATCAACACGAGTGAGCATTAAATTTGTTGAAGACAAAGAAAAGGTTTCCCTCCGAATCCCTTGATTGAGCAAGACAAAGATGAAGGAGGAGTAGCGTCATCGGCGGCGGCGGAAAAGAACAAGAGTTCCTCCTCACTTTTCCGTCGTCAGATGCAATATCTCTTAACAAGATCTTACGTCGGATCCTTATGTGAGTAAAGGAAACTCTGGCCCGCTTCACCATGCATAGGATGGTATAGCAAGACATTCCATTTATTGATTATCTAATGGGATCATTGGAACCTCTCGAGTGCACTCAAACAATGCCGTAAACAACCGTCGTAATAATTTCGATCACCGCTAAATCTCAATTAAGGTCCCTATGTAAAAAGTGCTGGGAACCCCCCAAGTTCATGTTACGGTCTCCCCGTTTACGAGCTAACGAGTAATTTATGTGCCCTTTTGCCATTGTGGTCGCTGCTCTTCTTTTCTTGAGAAGGGAAAATACACGCAAAGTCAAAGTCAAGGTTGGTTCCTTCGGATCTTCTCACGTACGGCACGGCACGGCACGGGAGAAGGGCAGAAGGTAATCTGGGGAAGAAGCTTTTCTCTGGGTGAAAATCTTCTCAAATATTACCAAAATTGAGTCGTAAAAGTTTTTACAAGGAGGACATGATAAACGGGGATTTGAGGGGTGGAGAAGTTATACGGGTAGCGTATGGTATGGTTTTGCGGCTAGGACATTAAATTGAGATTGCATGTCCGAACACGATACCCAAAACCTGCATCAACTATTAACCTTTACTACTTCCAGGAAGGAAAGTGTTCGCAATAAATGCGAAAGGAATTATTTTGGATAGGCCGTCAACGTGAGAAATACTCGTAAATTTGGGGAAGAATATTTTAAAAGAAAACCGTCACCTGCTTCCTTAGCTATGAATTTCTCAAATTTTATAGCAGAGAAGGCGGAAAGCACGTATCCTGCACACGTAAATCCATCTTGAAAATTAATTTTTATCTTTTTCTTTTAAAATCTGGCCTACGCCACGCGTGCGTGTCACTTCAGTGTGTGGGTGGCATATGTACGTGCAGAAAACAAGACAAGGGAAGGAGATCTCATCAATACAATGTTTGTGGAGCTTCACAAAAAAAACGAAGCGGATTAAATCAGTTAAGTGAAGAACAAAGGCCTTGGGAACCCAAGCTTATTACATAATATATCAGTTTATCCACGGAGATTGGATAATGTACTTGAAAGATGAGAAGGACAGGCCCGAAACTTTACAGCAGCCAAAGCCCAAACTACAACAACCCCACCAACCAAACCAGGTAAAGGGAATATTGTTAGTAAACATAAAAGGCAAAGTTTCAAATTCATGTATTAAATATTAACAAGGAAATGATGGTTCACTTTGAAGGAACAAAAGGTTTTGGAGAGGATGAGGGAATGAAGATTGAACATTCTTGATCGAACGGAGGGAAAGGAGCATCAAGAGTTGGTCGTCCTCGTCACAAGGCATGGAGAATCCGATCCCATTCCATCGTCCCCCTTCCTTCCATTGGAACGCATTGGGATTGCCGCATTCAACTCCCCGCGAATTGTGAGTGAAATTTCCACCAGAGACTTGGATCACTAAATCACTGATTCTGCTCACTTACTACGTTAATGGGATGGAATCCATCAAATTCATCCAACTTCACCACTCCCGGTCCAGGGAATTGCACGACGGGGGGAGGGCGGGAGTGCAAAAGCACTCTGTCTGAGCATTTGCGCACTAAACTAAATGTAATCTCCTATCATGCCGACCCATATGGTTGTAGTGCATCAAGGCGGACTACTGAGTGTTCCAAATTGTATTGCATGACGGATAGTTTATCCACATTGTCTTTAGAATAAAATATAAATTAAACTTAATATCAATGTTAACCACTCAATTACCCCCCAGAAGCTGTTTAACTTGTTAAGATAAACGTATAAGTACACTTGGTTTATTAAAAATCATCGGCGTTTAAACTATCCTGTAACTCATCCTCTTATAATTGAAATGCATTGAATTTTCAACCATGCCATTTCTGCCATTGTAGCAACTATTAGAACAATAAGTGCTAAGCATGTATACATTACAAACGTGCATATCATAACATAAAGGAAATAGTCACCAAACTTACATTAGTTAAAAAAAAAACTACACTAGAAAATTGTTGTCAGCAGAATTGAAATTCTGTAATCAAAGGTGTGGATTTTAGAGCACTCCCTATTTCAATACATTACCCATGCATGGATGACTGGAAAAGTCACCTACGGCCATGGCCAAGGGAAAGCACGGGTGTTTAAGGAAAGACACTTATCTTAGATGAGAAAAAAGGAGGGGTGATGCATGGGGATGGGTATGCATGCGTGCGTCCACGTATGGCATGGCATGACTTGGTGCATTGCAGGGAAGACATCCAGACAGACTTTAAATTAAACGCTGTGCCTGAATTATTATGAGAGCAAATGCGTTTTGAGAAGTTGCCTTGAATTGAAAAAAAAAGAGAAAGAGGAAGGAAAATTGGAGGAGAGACGGAGAGAATTTAGGTGGGTCGTCGCAGCAGCAGAGGAGAGGAAGAAAAAGGGCGTCTGGCCTGGCCCTGCACAAGGATTCACATTCTGAAGAAAAGAATAGACTTTCCTCCTTCCGCTCCTCTGAGACTTCCAGTCATTTAATTCTACATCGTTCCATTTGTTTCTTCTCCTCCCTGACTCCACGTGTGAATTGATTGTGTGTGTGTGTGTGGATGTGTGTGGTTCAGCTCAGGGCCAGGGAATGGGGGGGACTGGGTGTACCGAACTTTAACTCTACGAGTCACACCCAGTCGAGTCTTGTCTTCGCTTCCTTGCACCGCACTTAACCATTCCCTGATTTTGAAAAAAAGGGAAGAAAGAAACTTTTTAGATTTCCTCGAATAATTGTTTCCCCTGTAGTTTCGTTTCTCCCCCCTTCTTTGGGTTTATAAATGTAAAATGCAAATTGGATTTGGACAGTTGGTTGCAACTTTGAATGTTTCATAAATTATTTTTTGCTTCTTGGACTTGGTGGGTGGGCTGTTTATTGCGTCAGGACGGTATGGTATTCAAATTAATTCAAAATACTTGGCTCTTATTTTGAGTATTTTATTTGGATTGGATTGAAATCAAAGTTCGTGAGATTACAAACGAGGCACAAGGGCAACACGACAGCGAGCGTAGAAGGACCTAAATGTAGTATTACAAATTTAATTACGAAATGTATTAATAATGAATGGCGTCGAACCTTAAATTCAATTACAATTTAAAATAGTTTAGAATCGAACGAAATCTTTCAAATACAGGTACTATCCCTTCCTTCTTCCAATAAACAAAACATTTACAAAATTAAACTCCCATCCTCTTCGATTCAAACCCCCGCCTTGTCAGCCTCAGTTTAATAAATATACGATTACTAACCCCAGACAGACTACTAGCAAATGGGGAGTTTCCTCCTTATGTTATGTTGGTTGTAGCCGGACCAAACGGTAAGAAGTGATTTAGTACATTTGTGGGGACATTTCTCAATTGTTTTCGGTATCATGACGTGGAATGGCTCTCTAGTGGCCCGTTTCCAGTGGGTTTTAACGGTTAGGAATGGGGAACTAGTGTTGGGTGGAAGGGCCTTCACGATTGGACCATTTCTATCGACTCAAATTCAAGGTTCACCTTTTGCCAGTCATAGTCATCCCGGGGACCGCGCCGCTGTACGGCTTCAGTCAGTTCCAAAATGATCTTTTTTTTTCGTCTCGTCTGGACTGGAGGATGTATGCTGTATGCCATTGGCATTGGGATTGCCCATTGCCGTCTTGGAGTCAAGCCATGATGTTTTTCTCTCCAAAAAACATCCTTCGGATTCCAAGGATCCTTGGATGAATTTCTATTAGGTCGGGAGAAGAAGGAGCGTGGAGCATGTGAAAGCGAGCTCTCATCTATTATGCACTCAGGCCAAAGGAGACTGGGGAACTTGTAAACGGAGATCACTTCCATTTTTTTCTACCACGGCATGGGTGGCACATGGGGAAGAAAGCTGGCGTGTGGCGTGTCGGCTATCAAAATCCATCCGTACGGATGGTGCAGTGCAGTGCAGGGTTGTGGAAGGCAGACAGCAAATGTATCTCACGCCACTAACTCCCACAGCTCTACCTTCAGTATCACCTTCCCAATCCTACCCAAGGAAGAGTAATGGATACAAAAACACGGGTATTTTTCCTTTTCAATTTGCGTGAAGCAGCCATGCAAGGAAAAATCGAATTGGTTAATGACTATGGCAGTTATTAAAAATATAGTTTGGAAACTTTCCCGATTGACAGCCTCATGTATGTATAACCGGTGCTCAATTAGTCTTAAAAATTTAATGAGTGATTCAACATGTGTTTCGTGTTACCACCTGTATATATAGTTAAATAACTGTTTAATAAACCAATTTAAAACACGACTTTTAACTTTTTATAAACCATTTCTTACATTATCTTCACATTAGACATAAAGTGTGTGTACCCAGTGAAATGCGAACTTTGCACTTGCTCGATCCACCCGCCATCACGAAATGCGCCTAACTTTTAAGACACAGTCCGCAATTGAGAAAGGAAATTTAGTACAAAATCCAAAAACTTTTGATCCCCTAATGAAGACAGGAAGCAATTAGAGGAATGAACGACTGAATATTAATTAAACGTATTCTTTTCCTTGGCTCCGGGTGGGCGGGTGGCGGGTAGGCTTTGGCATCCAAATCCTGTGTATATAACCGCACCACAATCCCAGCCGCCCATACAAACACACAATGTAGAATGTACAATGGGTGAAAGCCAAGTTTGCTTTGGGGCTCCGAGAAAACTCCAAGATTGTTTCCTTTCTTAAGACGTACCGTACCGTACTGCACCATACCTCATAATATAAATTTATAAAATTTTCTCGTCAGCTTCACCACCTCTTGCGTGCTTCGCCGTACCCTCTTCGCGTTTCTTGAGTCCAATGAATAATGGAAGTTGGAGTGAATGAAGTCAGGATGTGTAGGTGTGCTGACGCACATTCCATTACATTGCTTTTCCCTTGCAGTGATTTACCCTTTGGACAATTCCAGGATTTCAAATATGAAATTCATGTGCATGTACAATGTACAGTCGGCTATAACAGTTGCTGCTCATGAAGGAAAGGACATAAATAGTCCAGACGGGCCCTTCCCCTGGTCCCGTGTATTCCTTAGCCGTCAGTGTTCATGAAACTCTTGCACTTCACCAACAACAGAGGAAGAAAACAGAGGAGAGAAGGAGGAAAACCTCAAAGGGAAAGTGGAGGGAGGGAGAAAGGGAAAATTACTCCTTTCATTACATTTTATGAGTTGGTTATATCACGTACGTACGTACGTACGTACCCGGGGCTCGACTCTTGCCTTGGATGGAAAATTCCGAACTCTCCTACCCCATTCCAGAGTAAGAAGAAGAGAGATGTGCTTTTCTACTGCAGCAAAGGCTATGTACGTACAGTACATACGACTTCGACTTGGTTTCTACTTATGTGGATGTGTGTTTGGCGGGAAGGGAAGGACGACGGACGACGCCTCTCCAGGGATCATTGTTTAGCCATGGATGTACGACATCTCCAACTCCCGTCCGACACATATGAGCACATCCACCTAAGTTATTTTCTGTCTTGAAATCATATTAGACGGGTTTTTAAGGCCCTCCCAAGACTTACCCCCCAAGATTCATGCAAGCGGACTTGTGGACATGGTGGATTTACGAGTCCGTCTGTACCCGACTCACCCCCCTCTCGATTTGTTCTTCATTTTGTAAAAAAAAAGATTGAGGTTTTATTCGATGGGAGAAGGGATGAGGTGGAGGTGGAAAGGGACTGGCGGTTTGGAAGAATCGAATTGTTGATTTTACAGACTGGACTACTTGAACGCAGGGAATAATAGATCTAAACAAATAAATAATTACACTCCGATACCGAACTTCACACACACACGTAATATAATAAGATTATTTTCAAATATTGAGCGACTTAAAGAGCTTTCCTGAGCTTAAAATTGTATGTAATGTGGGATAGTCTGAAATCGGTAGTTCGTGTTTCTCATCTGACAAGTATTTTTCACCTTCTAAATAATTTTAATGAAATCCCAGTGATAGGTTATAGTATGTTACTCTGTACTGTACTGTGCAAACTTACCCAAAATTGAAGTTATCCTCATTAAAAATCCACTCATTCATTTCCAACATATTCCCAAATAATCCAAATTGATTCCAAGATAATAATTTTTTAAAGAACACACTCGCATGTGGATTTTCTCCAAAAACTAGATTTACGATCCAACTACCTGCAATACTGCTGCATGCTCCTCATGCACGCGCCGAGACTTCGACACCTCCGCCTCCATCCCAACAGAACCAGGAGTGATTTTTATAACCACTAAAAGATTTGGCTTGACTGTACTTTTCGCTCTCAAATCCAAAGTACTGTACGTTAGTACCACATCCAAACCTACGCTACTACCTTCCCATCTCCAATCCGAAATCACTGCTCTAGAATGCAAGTAAAGTACCCATAAGCTTCCTGATCTTGAATTGGATACGAGATCCACAAACATACGTACACGGTCTGTAATGTTTTCCTTAAATTGCAAGAGAATAGAATCCACGACGGTAAGGAAATGTGTTTTTTTTTGTTCCTTGCGTACCTTCATAAAATAAATGTCGAATTCGAATTCCCGGATCCAAACCCAACGCGAAAATCCCCGTCTAGTCTAGCTCAAGACAAAATCCAAGGCCCTCGTCACGGTACGGCACGGGACCGCATTGGAAAAAACAAGGGGTCGTTGTCGTAAGTAATGGATGGATGTGTGATCCAGACCATCGATAAGGCCGTGTCGGACGGAACGCTGTGTGCATAGGAAATATGATGACGATGAGTCCTCGTTGAATATCCTCCTCGGATCTTTAAAGATCACATTTCCCCCCTTTCTCCAGGTTAAATAGGGTTGTCCGATGTCCGTGGAACTCATCCAAGCGACTTTTTAGGATGTTAAGTACTACACTGGATTCTAGCTTCAATATTTTACATGTCGCGCTTTGGTGTGCGTACGTACGTATATCCCCTTCAATTTGTTTCCATGGTGAAGCCTTTGTCCATCCTTTCCCATCCTTGTTAGTCCTTCGTTGTTAGCAAACCCTCTCCCCATGCATGGATTAGGACTCCACCGCCAAAGGAGTGAGTAGAAAAAACAAAAAGCTTTTGTATGTCAAAGAGTGAAAATCCCTTCCTCGATCTACTTCCACATTCCCATTTCCATTCCATTATTTCTGGCCATCGGACAACAGACTGACTCCCCTTTCCAAAAAAAAATGTTTCGGCTTTCCCTCTTATCCTTACGATTATTCTACGTCACAGTCGGAGTCCTCTCAACAATAAATGCACATGAACATGGGCAAAACTCTCCGACGTCCCCTAACCTAAAAGTATCGGATGAATTTTCAGGTGACCAAGAAGAGACTGTACTATTGGATCTTAAAAATCCACCTCCAAAAACACAATTTATTATAAGGTTTGATCAGTCGACTGAGGCGAGTGCAAAAATACCGAGTGGAAAATTGCACTCCAGTTCAGGTCATGCTCAGAGTCATACAAAATTCAAACCACATCCGCCGCACAATGAAAACCTCCACGCCGTTGACCATCCAAAACAGGATAAATACCATGAAAGGCAAAACAAACTCCTCCACGAATTACAGGAAGCCAATGAAGAGCTACGATCCCAACTCGCTGCGGACATGAAACATAACAAGGAAATGGAAAGGAAGATTGAAATGGAAGAAAATAATAATAAATTAAAAGAAAGAGCAATGGAAATAGAAGAAAATAAGCAGAAATTAAAAGAAAAGGCAATGCAAATAGAAGAAAATAAAAAGAAAGAAAAATGAAAGAGCAATGGAAATAGAAGAAAATAAGCAGAAATTAAAAGAAAGGGCAATGCAAATAGAAGAAAATAAAAAGGAAGAAAAAGAAAGACAAGTCCAAATAGCTGAAGAAAATAAGCAGAAAGAAAAAGAAAAACGAATCCAAATGACTGAAGAAAATGAACAGAAAGAAAAAGAAAGGAAAATCCAAATAGATGAATATAACAAAAAATTACGTGTTTATCAAATCCAAGAGCTGGAGGCAGAAATTAATGGGATAATAGATTCGATTCTAGAGAAAGGAGCCATTCTGGCTGAAAAAATTAAGAGAAATCCTGCTAAAACTTCACTAGGGGAAAACAACAACGATTTCCAAGTTGGAATTGAAGAGGTTGTCCTTCCGAGTGAAGATGAAGACGAAGAAAGTATGATCGGTGATGACAATGAGGGAAGAGGACCATTACCGTCCTCAGGGATGATGAGAGCCTTCAACCCAGGCCCATTCCACCAAGAAAAAGAATTGGAGGAAGGGGAGGAGCGGATATTGCTCCGAAGTCTTGATGTTGGCCACGATAAATGTCATACGACTGGGCCAATGACCAAAAATGTTCCATAAGACTCGAGGTACGCCTTAGTTTTCTTCAGCACAAAAAAAAGCAATGCATGCAATGTGATACACAAACCCAAGCCCGGTGAGTCGAAAGACGTTCGTTCGTACACTTTGTCGTGTTGTGCCTGAAAAAAAAAAGATGAGGAAAGGAAAAGACATTTTCATGAGGGAAGATCATGAAGTCTTCCGCACTTCCTTGGCGGCGGTGGCGGGGGCCACGGCTCATCTCCTTCCCAAGAGAGAGGATGTAGCCCGTGTCATTCACTTGGCTATTACCTCCTTTAGTGACTGGGAGACGGGGCATTATCATTTCGGGTAGCCGAAATGCTCGTCTGCTGTCACTAGATACAAAATAATAATACCTCCATTCCAAAAAAAGAGACGAGCTTGATGGTATATACACATTGTACAAGGCTGTACTGGGTGGGATAGCATTAAGAGGACTAGGAGTGTGAAGTTTAAGCTTTCCCCCCTCATTCCCTATGAATAACCTTGCACTTTGCACTTTCCTTTTCAGATGAGACGATCAAATGGCTTATGGTGTGTTGGTGGATGGGATGGCAAAGGGAAATGTATTCGAAGGTGATTGCCTCCTACATTAAATGACCTAACAAATTCAGTCTGACTCCTCCTGGCTCCACTCTATGAAGTAACGGAGGAACCTCTGATCTTATTCTCAAGAGGATGAATAAATGATATATTTAATTGGATTTACTGGGTCTTGTATTTTTATAGTGCAATGCATGCTGTTTCTGATGAATTAACTAAAGTATGCGTAATGCTTTAGCTTGCAAAATACATATACACAACTCCTTAAACTAAATATTAGAAGCTTTACGTTGGTGAATTATATTTTGGCTAATTGGCGTATGACAAGAATTAAGTCCATTTTTTCTTGTATAAAATTACATGTAAATTCACGTGAAATGCATAAATGTCAGTTTTTCATGAAAAGGAAGGAGGAGAAGAATAATCTATCTGAATTCAAATCCCTTCCTTCCATTCGCGTATTGAGATTAATATCGAGCAATGTTTAAGACGCAGTGCCCTTCAGTCTAGCCCCTTGCCTTGAGTCCATCTTAATGTAGTGTTTTGTGTTGAGACGTTGAGAGTCCGAAGCTTTTCCGCCTGGTGTTGGACGGATGGAATGGTCATGGATCGGATTGTATGGTTTGACGGGGACGGCTTAAGGTTGAGTCGTAAGTTTGCTTTCCCCGTATTTTATCCGTAGCCAACCATTACTTTCCCTCCGCTACCCTCTTCGGATGAGAAAAGTGGGAAGGGACCAAGAACTCATTTTTCCATGCCGCCCTGGGTTTCCGAGGATCAGGGAAGCTTTGTCAACACTACACTTACCCAACTAAATATTCCCGTCTCCTCACAAACATTTTTTACTCTTCCACTCCTCTGATTTCCAGTCGTCTTCACTTTGTCTTCATCCATGGCTTAAGGGTAATGGGACTACGGACTACTAGCCAGAGGCATTTCAAACACGCAGTCCTCAAATCTATGGTTTTAAAGCTGTCAGTTCAAACATTTTATTGCTAACTATTTTCAACAAGAGTGAATTTTTTAGTTGAAATTTTTATTAATAGTGATGCAAAAATGTCTAAAATCCAGGTGTAATTTGGTATAAATCTGAACAACTTTAAAGCTGGTGTGTACAAGCGGTGCTATACTAGAATTTGTGACGATCCCATTGATGATGTAATGATCTTATCCCTTCAAGATACTATGCAAATAGCTAACACCGTTGATAACGGAAATTAGGTAACACGCACACGCACGTTAACATTTTTTAACATTTCTCGTGCGTTCAGGTACTTGACTATCCAGCTAGCTGATTTATTAATACAATAGGTGTATTAAATGATAAATTTCAAATGGAATCCAAACTACCTAATATTAAATTTTCCTTTTAGCATCCTGTATGCTCGCGTATATGTAAACCCGCCTTTAACCCTCTCCCAACTTTTGAATCAAAGCAAAAAGAACTACATATCATCCTGATGCTCGACGGAGGGTTTAGGTAGGCACGAATGCACTTGGGTTGTTAGAAAGTGGTAATAAATTATGATTAGAGGTGCGGAAGGGGGGAGGGAAGGTGGGATTCACATCCCGTGCTCTACGAGCATGGAATTCTTTCCGTTGTTTGTTGAAATGATGCAAATGTCTGGGAAGTAGTAAGTAATGTGAAGATATTTTGTCCTCCCTTTCATCCTCTCCCTTCATCTCCCGAGGTGTGAAAAAAAGCAGGGGAAAACTTTCCTTTTTTAGACCGAAACTTAGCACAACACAACAGGGTATTGAGGGTGTAGCATGGATTTTGCTTATGTTGTGTTATGCTGTGGGTGCTTCGAAACTTCGTCATGCCTTTTATCCATCGCATTGATTGATTCCGACGTCTCATTTCTTCATGGATCCGATCCCTTCCATCCAACATTAGGTAGGTAGCCCTAAACAGGCAGGAGGAGCAGATGCTTCATCCCCTGTGGAATGGGAATCCAGCAACAAAGTTTTCCATCCGTTGTTGATGTGTGAGCTTTTCATCGTCCCACCATGCCACCCACACCCGCATGGACTTCCATCAAAAGTTGAGAGGAGACGTTGATACTAGTTGAGATGGGTCGTGGCTCGTGGGAATAAAGGAAGGAAAACAAGGATAAAACCTTGGAGGAAGGTGTAAGGGTCTTTAATAAAATGGCACGTCTCCCGCATCAACTTTTAATAAAATAGAAGAGAAACTCGATAAAGTTTTATCCTCTTGTGAAGGAATTGCAAAGGCTTTAAGATCAGTCATTCAATTTGAAGGGAATTAGCGGAGCGGCGGCGGCGGCCGTGGATGAGGGTGGTGTTTCTTATGACGCTGCGCTGGCTGCTTTTTCTCATTTCCGAGGATTTGTGTATGCAAACAGACGTCAAGCATGTGTAAGCAAAACACACAACTACAGAGGGCGGAAGATCCTCATCGTCAAAAATTACAAACACTCTGTTAAATTGCAGGATTGCTTGCCAACAAAATTTATTACATTCACCTCCGTAGTGGAGCGGGAGAAGGAAAAATCGACAAATAATTCCAGTAGGGAATTGTAAACTGTAGAGTAAAAAAAAAGTAAAGGAGGAAAGCAATAAATAAAATCTGTTTAAGTATTCATGATGTCGTAGGAAGTATGTGAGTGTGTGTGTGTTTTGGAAGTGGGAGGAAAGGAATGGAATGAATCACACCTGGAACACAAAGAAATTGTCAAAGTCAAGTCGAGGGTGGTAAGAGTAATAGAAAAACGTGACAATTATGTTTAAATAAGGAATGTTCTATCATGGGAGCCGGTGTGCCTCCGTTACAATAACACTGTCTTTTTATGTCGCTCATTGTGGAGGATGGAGGAATGGCAAAACGTGTCCGTGTGTGTACGTGTGTGTAAGGAAATTGCTATTACGCAACTTATTCACACTCCGAAATGCCGGGCTCCGAGTTATTCACTCCAATTCAATTCCACATTTCTCCGATGGGATTCGGAGGTGGGGAGTCAATCTACTCTACTTTATTGCATTGCATCCTTGTGGCCTTGGTTTCATTGGGTTTTTATTTTTTCAACCAGAAAAACAAAATTTATTTAACTCACACTTGCCAACCAAACCTAGAATATATTGAAAATATTTAATTAAACAAATCGGCGCTAAATTAACAATTATTTTAATTAAAAATTGTATGAGCTGAGACACGTGAAGCTTGTACTCCGCCTTACAAGTACATTTTCGAAGTTAAATATATAGATCCGCCTGTCCACCTCAAAGCAAGTTGATGCCATGCATGCATGTGTTCAGGCGAGAAGAAAGGGAACCAAAACTGTATTCGGGTCAATGACAAATACAAATAATTATGGACCTGCCCGTAACGTTCGTTCTCTCATCTTATCCGTAGTAGCCATTCCACGACGAGGTAAATCAACAACCATGGTGAAGGTTGAAATAGAAACTTGTGTCATCATCAAATTAATTTTTAACCTTAAACAAGGTGTCGTCAATCCTGTACTTTAGCACTGTGAATGTGATGGGAAGGATTTTGTAGTGGTACTTGCATTATTTGTTCCTATCATGCATGTACAAAAAATCCTTTGTTCCTGCCTGGGAAATCCAGTTCCGCTCTTGCATTGTACAGAACAAAACACGGACAGCAAAGTTAATTATTACTAAAATTAAATGGTGTAAAGGGTTAAGTAAAGTAGCTGACATGACGAGGAACATGTAATCCGTGCAAGGAAGCCAGGGTCGAACATTCAATAACGACCGGCCAAATATGTAATCACAATTACGTAGTAAATCCTAAAATTAGGCCTTGATTTTGTTTGTTTGGACTTTCCAAAGGAAATCCTACGTCCAATTTGGATATTTTAAACAAGGAGGTTTCCGTTGAAATTGAATAGGATTTGCCTAATTGCAGTTGACTTTCCTATTTGAGTATGTAGAATGCACCAGCATAGCACAACGAGGGCACAGGCTGAATGGAGAGACAAATTGGATTGGGTTTTCATTAGCATTTGCATTGTGGCCAACTCGCCTTCCGCGCGTATTGCATACCTGGCTTCCTCAACATTACACTTGCTGTGTCCCATTGGTGGCCCAATTAATAATTAATCATAGAAATAATGCAAATGTCAAGGGCACTGCGGGTTCCGCACACAGGATAGAAAATTTTGATTCATCATTCTGTATTTGTTCATAAATATTTTATGCTATTTGCTAAAAATCTGTGACTCGGCACAATTCACCGAATTCTTTAAAACGCTGGTGTTGTTTTTCAACATTTGGCAAATGGTGATCTGTTGAACTGTTTTGACAAACAACCTAAATAATTTTAGAACTAAGAATGATATGTATCCGTATAAGTTAAGTGTTATATTTAGTTTGAATCGACACGCATGAAAACAGTATTAGCGCAATTGCATTAATATAATTTGTGGCTGATTGGTGTACTTGTATCACGAGTGGGCGTTATAATGCAGATAAAAACGTGCCAAGAAAATGGGCTGCAAAAACGCATCGCATATTACGTCCTGGCAAAGGCAATATTACACCTTAAAGTCAACTGCACATGTTAATTTAATACGAGGTAAAACTACTTAAATGTGATTTGGATTCTGAAAGAATAATCCGCACTAGGGCACAACAAATTATGACAGTTCCATATTTTCAGAAATACTAGAAATTCAATAGAATCCTCCAAATACGCACAAGATTAACAGAGCTACAATCTAACAAATACGTGCTAATTGGATGGCAAACAAAAACCTGGGATATTCCATTCGCAGTCAGTCCTTCCTATTTTCCGATGGGATGACGCGTATGTATAATATACGCTAACCCACAACAATACAACCTCAACAAATGGAAAGGTCACTCCATATGTACCTGACGTGCCTTTTACCTTACTTGTGATGGGAAGCAGGTGCACGGAGCATCAGTCAAAAAGTCATCAGTAGTTTCTATAAAAGCTCAGATACTTGGCAGTCCGCAAGAAAAACTGTGATTGCATCGCGTGCTTGCGTATGTGCGTTTGGTTTATTCAAAAGTACATCATCATCAACTGAATCCAGTACACACACTGAGGATAAATACTAATTTTAAAATGTGGATTACAAATATTTCATCAGTTTTTGTGATTTGCTGCTTAGCATCAATCGTGGCAATGCCGGAGCCAACATCATTCCCAATCCTAAAACCAGACAACTTTGATTTGGTCAGCTCAACCCCAGAAAATGTGGATACAATTGTCAGTAAGTCAATACATATTACCCTACCAAAAAAGTTTGTTTTCCTAGTTTGTGACTTAAACTCTTCGTATGATTGCAACGCAGCGCAGTGGCATGAAAAAATACCCAATTTGCATTTCATTGCTTAACCCTTTCCCATTTGGTAATCTTGAATAGCAATTCAATAAACAAATCCTAATGAACGCAAGGAGGTAGCGTGAATGACAGTTTAATTGAAAGTAAAAGAGAACGTGTAGAATGACTGGGATTTCACAATTGCGAGGAACAACGTCTTCCGCATGACAAATCAGGCTTCCTGCTTCACCTAATTTTCACAATACTGGATTTTGTCGACATGACATAATCATGTATTGCACCTGCTGTTCCACAATTAAACAGAAGCGGGAAAAACAATAACTAATTTAATAACAATAAAGCATCTGTTCCGTGTCCCATTCTATACCATTTGAATGCAAAGGGTGCTGTGCTCCTTTGTGTATTCTGCCATGCCCTTGCCGTAAATTCAGGTGTGTTTGGGGTAAAGACCCAAGTTCATTTTACGGGCTTCAAATTGCTCCGGTTAATAGGTGGGTGGGCAGGTTGGAAAATCAAAATCTAAATGAATCTTGTAATGCATAAACATTGAGGCCGTGAATTTTAATGCCTCCGTATTCTCTGAGGAAGGAAATTTCCAAAATTCAGCCCTCCGTGTCAAAAGGCGGCAGAGAGAAATCTCACCTCACTCAAACGCACCTGAAGCACACCCGCACTCCAAGCGCAACAGCCAAACTTTATTAAACGGACAAACATGGCCCTATCCAAGTTCTAGACGAAAATGCAAATTATGACCAGACTACCTTCCTCATTAGTATGAACGATGAGGGATACTTTACATGTGAGCCCATTACAATTCAGCAAACATGGTGTCCGTAAGGTTTGCCGAGGATAGAAATTAAGCAATACACCTTCCCTTTTGGGATAGAGTCAAAGGTTGACGGCAAAAGCTTATAATATAATGGCTGGCCCATAAAATTCAATTTTAACTTTCACTTTTATTTTTATCCCAATGCAATGCAGTAAAGCGTGGATTAATTGCGAGAACTTGTGATTCACTTTGGTGTATGTACTACACTACCTAGTGCATTTCACATTATAATTGCCTGGGGGGAACAATCAATTGGCTTTATTCAGTCAATAATCACTGCCTCTCATTAGAGGTTGCCTTAAAGACACAGTATACCACCGTTACAATAATGTATTCTAAGCATTAATTCTAATCACAAAAAGAATTGTAGTTTATGTGCAGTGTTTGCAATTGTATCCTTCGACTGCGACCCTTCATATCTAATGACCAAGATCAATATTCTGCGACAAAAGATTTCTTTAATGGGAATTGGAATAGAAGCGAATGGTGCTTGCCAAAAGGATAAGAAGCTGGGGCTTGTCAGTAGAGAAGCTCATTCCCGTCAAATTCTGTCCCTCTTATGATTTGATAAAGTGAGTAATGTTTATATATGATTTGAAGCTCAACAGATGTGCTGTGCTGTGTTGTATTTTATCCAAGACTTAATATAATTCCGAGGCTTCGGAAAGACGAAGGCAAAGCAAAGGAAGCATTTCTCTCCTCCCTTCGCCTTCCCGTCCCCAGCCTTTTTTCCCATTCCCTCACTTAATAAATGCAGGCCTTTTCCGGATAAGAATAAAAAGCCAGTGAAGAGAAAAACAGGAAGAAAGGAGAAAGGGAAGAGATGATATGAAAATGGTGGGAGGTTTATTGGAAAATTATTCGGAATGCAGACGTTCAGTACGGGGACGGGGGGCTAAGATTGATGAGCGGGTCATCAACCACAAAACTTGACTTTGCTCCTCTACGATGGATGTGAAGGAACCCAGCAGACAGCTCCTGCCTTTTCCTTAAACTCCCAATGCTTTTCTCTCCTCCTTTCCATTTTAATCCTCACAATTTTCTCTTTCATTTCTGAGATTTTGAGCTTTAGCCTTTAAACTTACTTCAAGGAGGAATGGAAAGCAAAGGGGGTGTAGATGAAAGGCGGCGAAGGAAGGAAGACACCCAGTTAAATGCGTGTGAAATTTCCTGAGTGAAAACTAAGATCTTGCAAGGATTAAGATTTAATCCGTCATAGTTTTTCCACTCGGCTTTTCATTATAGCTGAGAACAACCGGTCCGCTCATCATATAATATGGTATGTGGACCACGACGGGGTATTTTCTCATCTTCAAATCCACTCCCCCTGCTGAGCTATTCCTTCCTGTTCCATGATATTTGTTTTCCTTGCTTAGCAATAGAATTTTACACAATTGAAATAATGTATGTATGTGTATTCTTTTCAAATTAGTTAATTACATTCCTTTGAAAAACTTTGAGCGTGAAAAGAGTTTATACTATTGAGAACAAAATGAAATACACGCAAGTAGTGGCGTGGCATGAGTTTGTTTGCCGAGTGGATTGGAAAAGAAGTTGAAAAACTTTAGAGCACACGTGAAGAAACTTTGTCGACAATTTCCTCATTCCATTAAATGGTATTTAGACACAATTCACGCGGAAAATCCTTTAAAAAAATACGAAAAGTGCATCCCCGGCTCAGTTTCCTCTCCCCACCTCCCTTTTAAATCTGTTTGTCCTCCGCCGGTGACGCGACGAGCCCACATGTTCTCAGCTCCACTCCCCATCCACATAACTTTCCCCCAAAACTCCCGACTTCCTCCCCTCAAAGTTTTCCAATAAAGAAATCCTGGGCTTGTTTAGAAAATGTAAAAGCCAGGCAGGGCTGCCGTGAAATGGGCTCGGCCGTGCCATACTTGTATGCTGGATAAAGAAAGGGAAGTTTTGGGTTTGGTTATAGAAATCGAGTCATCCAAAAGGCGAGAAGGAAGTACATAAGTGTCGTAAGATTCCAAGGGAGTCTAAACAGACGAGGGAACAAAAAGTAGCCTGCAAAGAATACGAAATAAGGTATTTCACCTCCCTTTACCAAGTGCCTGCCTACTTTCCTTTTGAAGGAAATGTGATGTGGATTGCTGCCATGACCAAGGCATGCCACACCCGCCCACGATCCCCATGCATGAATTTAAACAGGCACAACTCTAATTCTCACTTTCTTCGTCGTTATTCGGCATTAGAGGGTTAATGGTTCGGCAGTTTAGTTTGCCTAATGTCCTCACTTCACGCGGTGACCTGACTTGGGAAGGGAAGTGTGTAGGCATTCCCATTTCTTTTAGGGTCACAATCATCCACTCCCGTATGCTAGGGAATGGGGGAGGGGCACGTACCTGCTTGAAATACGGTTAGAGTTTACATTTTACATAATACATTAGGGCCGGACGGTGTAGTGCAATAATCTAGTCATGTAACATATTTTGTTAGTTCCTTTTCCCCTTTCCTTTGGCATTCTCCATCTCTCCCTTCCGCCCCGGTCGGATCGTAGTACTTCTCCCTCCTCATTTGTGACTTAAATTGAGCGTGAAAATAAAATACGGAAGGATTTTGAGAGAAAGCCTATTTGCAATATTTACTGGCTCTGGGGACGGACGGACTCAAGAACCGTGAGGAAAGTTAGCAGGTGCTCCGCTCCTGGCATCATGTGCTAAGGCATGGGTAGGGATGGAAAATAAAGTGACTTCGGTCAACCAGCACAAAATGCTTAATAATATTCAGGTCCCTTTCCCCCTCGTCGTCATCGACGTCGGAGCCATCAATTCGAATGACGATAAAAATGCGGTTACATTTTGTCCTGGCGTGCACGTGGAGCTACTAATACATTTGTACAAAGAAAAAATATTTCTGCTAAAAGCTTTTCATAAGAAGTTGGGATTTTTAAGAATTCCTCGAAGATCGGAAGCTAAAGGATTTCTCCGAAGGATCAAATCGTAAAAGCTACGCCATTCACCTGTAGTCATTTGAATGAAGGGGGTTGGGAAGCCCTGCCAGAATCCATGATGGCTGAGATACATACCCATACTAAAAATACCAATTTTTCTTTTTGACATTGTCCATATTAGGAGTCGTCATCTCCGGATTCATTCCATTAAACTTTCCCCGAGCCCAACCCCGTTGTATTGTGTGTAGCCTATTTCTTTCTGGTCCATTGCAAAGGAAAGGGTGAATAGGGTGTACGTAGAAGTTGTAGTTTGTAGTGTAGTAGGCGTACTATCGTGCGGTAGACGTCCATAAGTCCATATGTTTTCACTTTTTATATACTCACTTTGGATTTTTCTATTCCTTTTCCTAGTAGAAGCCGCGGAGCCGGTCGTTGTATCCGATGATGGTGAGGCAATTGAAGGAACCACAGACGCAACGGGGACGACAAGTAAAAGTGGAAGTGAGTCAAGTGGAGTGAAAGAATTTGATCCAAGCGATTGCTTCTTGGTTAAAGAAAGAGGGCCATGCCGAGCTGTAATTGATAGCTGGTTTTTCAATGTGGGGACCAAGACTTGTGAGCCTTTCCTCTACTCCGGATGCAGAGGGAATAATAACAGATTTGCGGGGAAAGCCGAGTGTGAAACCCACTGTGCTCAACCCACAGGGAAAGTTAATAATACTGGGACCAATTCATCCACGATTACTACTACTACCACTACTACGACGACGTCCTCCAGCCCCAATTTCCCAACGACCTCAGAAACTCAAACCCAAACTCCCAGACTGTCCAAAATTTGAAGGATGCCCTGATAAATGTGTTATTATTCAAGACAGAAGTGATCGGGGGTGCAAGAAATGTTTGTGCAGTACTCAACCAGCCGGTGATAGTGATAAGAGGAATGGAAACCTAACTGTTGAACAGACGCACACTTCCGTTGGATCTGTTTCCGGTCTCCCGGTGAATTCCAGTGCGGAGGAAGAAACGGATTCACCCGTTTTGGGTAGGTAAACACTCCAAGATGAAAGGGTACGAGTTGGGAAAAACTTTTTTCTTGGAAATTAATAAAATGATTGTGTCCGTGATTCCAGGGTTGCCCAATGAAGTTTGTAATCTACCATTGACAAGAGGAAATTGCCGTGCAATGATGACACGATACCGCTATGATGCTAAGAGCAAAGATTGTGTTCAGTTCCATTTCGGGGGATGTGATGGGAATGGGAACAATTTTGTATCAAAGGAAAAATGTCGGGCATATTGTAAGGGACAGTAAAGGTTATGTCATGACTCTGTGTATCAAAAAAAATCCATTTAACCTGACATGAAAGTATTTTAACGTATATCTCTTAAAATCGCAATTCTGCGGTAACCAAAAATAGACGCATTGGTAATACAAGAGTATATCGATTGCAGTTTGAGCGACTGTGTTGAAATTGCAATGAAAGCTAAATTATATGTAAGTGCTCTGCTAACATTTTGACAAAGGAAGGCTATTACTATACTAGTCTGTAATTAGTTTAGATGTGCAAGTCCAAACTATTTATGTAAAATAATTTGTCAATAAATCGTTTTTTAAGGTCTATGTGCTGTCTTGTAAACATAGTGTATAAATTATTGTCTAAAGATGCTCTACCATCAGAGTTGAGGCCAGTAAATGAAACAACTGAAGACATCAATAGTACAGAAGGATGCCATGAAACTGTGCTTTATAATCAATTTTAGCAAAACACATCGTATGCGGAAATCATTAATACCTGAAAATTTGACATTGAAAGAACTGATTGGGGGATACTTAATGAAACCTTTGGCTAATTGCAAGCCTTTGAATAGCCAGAGTTACATTCCTGGTCCAGCTAAGGACTTATCCATGAACCTCTTTTTAGAGAAGCACAACCACCATTTTGAAGGCTTGCCATCTTCGGTGTTGAAAACCTTTTCACAAACACGAGCTCCACATTCTTGTCTAACTTGAAGCAAATACTGACGCAAAGTTTCTGAAAGGAAAAACAAGACCATCAGAATATTTAAAATGGGGTGACGACTAGAAGAGTAAAACTGATATTTGACCTCGAGATGTTGACCTAGCTCAATTGAAAGGAACTCGAACACTAAATCATTAGTATTAATTTTCAGCTAAATATAGATGATTTTGCAGTGACAAGTCTAAACATATCCGACTTGGAGAACACACCTAAGCTACTGACTGGTTCAATTCTATTATATGAATTGCTGGGTATTGACCGAGATGTCTGAGCTGCCACCAGCTAACTTGATTTAAATGTTTAAAAAAATCAAAAACCTACCAGCTTCTTGCGGACTCCCGGGTTTTGCGTAAACAGTGTTAAGCACAAACCCCGGGTCACCAGGAATGTCAAATTTGCTAATAGCCAGACTGTACATTTCTTGTTGTCCTTGATTTTTGTTCGTGCACTTGGCCAATTTCTTCAAGCATTCAGAGATGTAGAGAGTAATGTATATCAATAGACGGTCGCTTTCACCCTGCAAGAATTAATCCAATTCAGTTTATTGGCTTAGTTAATTACAGACGGACGAGACGAATTTTATAATATAAAATAACAATATTTTAGTGTCCACTTATTTACACACAAAAAATCAAATCTAAAACTTAGAAATAAAGAACCAGTTCTAAATACGAACATCACAACAGTATTATACATTAATTTGATTCATTAAATTGAAACATTGATTCAGAATTTGAATCATCATCGGCGGAACTTGTGGGAGTGTACTATATTAACTTAACCATCAAAGTTATAATATGATTTTGTAAAACAGTGCCCTTAGTAAATATCCTCACAAGTCTAAATCACTCAGAAGATTCCATTTGAAGCATGAGTGGCACCAAGGCGTCAATTTGTGCATTGCCCAACACATTAGTAAAGAACAATTCCTCCACTGCTGTTGAACTTAAATTTCTTAGCTGTGGAAGCAGGAGCAGTATTTTACTCACTCGTCGCCGCTCATCTTCATCTGATGATTCAATATGATCATACAATTTTTCCATGATCAAGGATTGAAGTCCTGTCAAATCTGCTGAACTTTGAGTCAAGCGTTCAGGACTGAAGAGAACCAAGGCCCGCACCGCAGCAAATTCAAATTCATCCAAATTCAAGTCTAGTGTGTTTCGTACAAAAACGTGAAGTTTTGAAATGTAGTCTGCTGTTGTCTTAACAAATGCCGGTGTGCAATTAGCTTGGAGTTTCACTAAAAGCGCATTTGTTATGCTTGTTAATGAAATCACTGTACTGCATTGAACTAATCCAATTGAAAATAATTCGCTCCAGACCGACTTCGTCAGCACAACTTGCATGTCAAAACTCAGGGCTTGAAACGCTGGAAGTGTTTTAGCCCAATGAATAGAACTAAATAGTAGTCGCGATGCTGTTTCACACACATATTGAGCATTCAGGACGGCATCATGGGAAGAAGGGCCGGGGGTGGACATATTGAAATGAACACACATGTCCGGGAGTACGTTGTCCTGGTTGATATTGGAGAATAGTGGAGTAGCCGGACCTCCAGGTTTTTCATCCGCGTCTATCACATTGGTAATTGCTTCAATTGCTCTTGTCAGAATTTTGCGATCGGGTGAGTCATTATCATTTTCCCTCGGACTTTCTTCCTGAAGATATTCACTATCATCATCCTCATCATCTTGGAGATTGCTTTCAAAAGCACTATAGCTCTGACTTGAAAAAACGTTTAATAAACTTGGACTATTCATCATAACCGGGGAAACTGAACCTGCCGTTTCATCTGGAAATTCCATTTTTGTGAGAGTCGGAAGGGGCTTGCGTTCATGTTGAAGAAAGTCGGATCGCATTCCCATTTGAATGCACTTTTGAAGGCGGCAGTATTGACATCGATTCCGATGATGTTTTGTCACTTCGCAGGCTTTGATTCCCCTGCAGGAGTACCCCAACTCCTTACGAATTGATCGCTTAAAAAATCCTTTACATCCTTCACAACTTATAGCACCGTAATGCCGACCTGAAGCTTTGTCCCCACAAACCACACAAGAGTCCACTGGCATCAATAGAGATGGTCGATTTGTGTCCAACTCAAATGTTGGTAAATTTATACTAAGGGGATCCAGCTCCATATCCATATTTGTCACGAGTTTATATAGTGATGTTAATTATACAATTCTTGCAAGTCGTAACTTGTATATGCTTACAAATAACTCACTTTGATTTCATAGGTTCGGAAGAAAACATTGGATTTGAAGTAGTACAATGATTCATCAATGATGTCCAACTCGCTGTTGTCTTTCGGTGCTGGGCCTCTAACTTGTGTTCGGATCGGGAGAATCGCCATATTCCCAATCACTTGACTTGCATTGGCAAACTGAGAATGGTAAGCCTGAAATTTGAAGAAAAAATTCTATTCAAACACTACAATACTAATTAGCTACATTGCACTCAAGTTCTCGCATCGCAAGCGAAATCCCTTAATACGGTAATACTCTCAGATTGTAAAAAATATTCGCCGCATTTGAGACAGAAACAGAAGCCCGGCGGCGGAAGTATATTCTCCAATCTGAGGTCGAACTCTAGAGGGGTATATGAAAGGATTGACTACCTACTCTACTATTCTTCCGTTAGAATCCGTAATTGTCCATACTACTAAATTCCAAAAAATATTAAACACGGGAGCCAGCGACAGTCTCATTCCACGCTCTAAGTGCTAAGGATTGGCTAAATAAATGCATAATTGCGCTGCTTATGAGAAAATTTTAATTTTGCGTCTCACTACTTAAAATCATTCATAAAATTTGTATTCAAACTTAATTTAACACAGTTTTGACCTGCAGCCTTTCCGTGCGGCTTTGGTCACGGTCACGGCCTAACGGTCCCCAGTTCTGGTTTTTTGTCTTTTGAATAAAAAAAAAGTACGAGTATCACACTTACCACCATTTTGAAGTCTGTCCTTAGGTTATCATGCAGCAGGTAATTAGTGCTGTGTCTTCAGTTAGGGCGCGGTGTTAGATAAATCCAAGCTAAGTGTAGTGTGGATGACGGAATTAAATATGACGGTGCGGTCTACGGAAAGGAGCGTTGCGTTGTGAAGTTGTGATGACTCAAAGTTAGCTTCCTTTTGTGGCTGAAATTCTAATCCTCCCGCCTCCGCTCCTCTCCTTGCATTTCATTCATTCAATTCGTCCCTTGCAATCCATGCACACTACAGCATGCGTCTACTTGCTTGATCTGCTTCCTTCTGTGCTTTTGTGCCATGTCGTCGATGTCGCATCGCAATCGCATGCTGTTTATGTTCCAGTTCCAACAAAATAATAAGTTTAGCGAGTAATAAATTAAATATAGTTATATTAAATGTGATATTGCTAGGATTTAACGATTGGGTTTAAGGTAATCCCATGCCTGCACTAGCAAACTAGACTACGGAATGCCCATAATTTCTTCTACTAAGCAATATTTAATACAATAATAAATTGGAGCTTTGTAAAGTAGGTACCTAAGTAAAAAAAAGGAAGTAATTTAACGGCTACGTTGCGTTGACTTGAAATTTGACAATAAAATGCATGTCTGTAATACTGAATACTGTATTATCAACTTTGTAGGTCAATCGCATTTTGGTTGCATCCAGCAATTTACTCGCTTTGTTGCATACAAAATCAAAGTTCTAAATACATTTTTGTGATTGAAAATAAAATCGACTAATCCATTTTGCAATTGATACGATGCAGCATGAACCATGCACTAGCTTGTAGTCAGCTCTCAGCTATAGTAGTTTGGCACTATTGGTCTGTTCAAAAAAGTTGTAAATCCACTAAATCCAGTACTACAAACTACAACACTACAAGTACACATTTTGTAAAATAAAGTTGAAATGTCATTGATTAGACAACAGGGAACTGTAAGGTAACTTTTCGTACTGAAAAGATCTTTCATAATTTATCTTTAAGCGTGCCTTGCTTAAATAAAATGCGAATATTAGATTGGATCACGTCTACGACATGTGCTAATTTGTTAAAGTTATGAGGTCACTTGAGGAGGATGTCCACTGTCAACATTAAGATAAGAATGCGTGATAAAAATTAATACGGTATGGACGCTATAGTTAAGTTGTGTATGTCGGGCTTAAAAATAGGAAGCCATGAAGGTCGTATAAGGTCTTGAATTTCAAAAATAGTATTTATGAGATTTATTTTCTGGCATGACGAGTGCATACAGCCATAAAGTAGGCAAAGTAAGCATAAAAATACAGCGAAGCTCAAGAAAGGATCCCGAGAATTGAATGCAGTTGACAAGAATTTTGTCGACGGCGCGTTCACGTTTATTCTTCTTTTCATCAAACTTCCGGTGTGGGATTACTGACTAGTTGCCAACGCCTTCCAGACCTGACCCAATTCCAGCTAAAGTTATTTTCTTCCAAGAATTTGCCAAGACAAGTTAGTGAGTGTTGGGAGCATTCATAGTGTGGTGGTGGTGACTGACAATTTGCCGGGAACCGACTTTGCCGGGTGTGCGTACTTTTTTAAATGCTAACTTTTATGAATGATTTGAGAGAGATCCACAATTTCTAACATTTGACATCACTTTCAGCGACACTATTATTAAATCACCACGGTTTTCGTAAGGTTAAGATCGAAATGGACGCTTATCAACGTGCATTTGGTGGAGGGTTGAGAGATGCCGCAGGGACGATTCCAACTATTGCGACAAAAGTCCCATTGTCTCAGAGGTAATCAATTATTTAGTTAAATTGGAGGTAAAGCCTTTAGACTAGCAATTATTGTCGACTGACTGAAGTCTAACTCTTTAATTGTGAAAATTACAGGTTCGGACAAATTCAGCTCACTCACAGCATCAGTCAAGTACAAAGACAGTTTCCATTTGATCCTCGGCCTCCAGCCGATCCTCGGATGACCGCCGGAGGCGCCGGGTACATGGGTTATTACCCATCTCAAGCCGAACGTATTTTTCCAAGTCGACCTAGCTATGATTATAATCCGGAGGCAGTTGCAGCCCAGGCTATGCGAAACCGGATGATTTCCAAGCAATTGGCCCAGCGGAAAGCTGCACTTGAATTGCAGGAAATGGTAGGTTTCTTAAATATTCATCAACATTTGAAAAAATTGAACTGTAGGTCAAATACTTATGACATTAAGCGCTGCTGGGAGCTCGTTCCCAGGCCAATTGGGAATTAATCAAACTGTTTATTTTTTTTACAGAGAGCTATGATTGGTTCATCTGCAGCTCATGTGCGAGGTCACAGGGGATTAAGAGGTGGAGGCATGACCAGAGCAGAGGTGATGAGGAATCAGTTGTCGGCAATGTCATCACGAGGTTTTACCAGAGGCAGAGGTATGAGTCAAATATTTCAGCCACCGTGATTTATACCACCATGGTATTTAAACAAAAATGAATGATTCAGTCAAATGCGATATAAGATGGCATTTTTCTTGATTTGATTATTTTAGGAGGAGGTTTTGCAAGCCGAATAAAGAGTTCTCCTGTTCCTCGGGTCGGGCTTGGAGGTCGTGTCGGGAACGCGAACAGGTAAAATTTTCAAAAACCCAACCACATTTTTTCTTATCGGTTCCTATACTATTATGTATGGCTTAATTTCAGAATCTCGGGACGTGGTGCTAACACTATCAGTACGCGTGGAGGTCGGGGCAGAAATTTCATCAGTATGCGTGGAGGTCGAGGTGATTTCAATAAACGTAGCGACGGGACCTCAGGAAATGAACTTCCTACAAGAGAAGATTTAGATTCCGAGCTAGACTTGGTAAAATATTTTCAAATTCAGTTAGAAGTCTACTGCTTTTGTGAAGTCTAGAAGTCTACTGTAGTATTGAGTCTACTGCTTTACTTTTTTCGTGGGCGGGTATTAAAGTCGAGTATTTATGTAGAACTCTGTCTTTGGCTTCAAGCACTTTCTGCCGTTCTCTAACTTGCATTCACAAATAAACTTTTACATTACAGTACATGTCAAATTGCAAGAACCACTTGGACAAAGAGTTGGACGAATACATGAAGTCAAATCCCAAGGCATTAAACTCGAATGTCGCACCCGCGGATGCCAATCAAACCGAAACTCCTGCCACTGCTGAAGTCGCAATGGAAGTGTAGATTAGACCGACAGAGATATTGTTTATTTAATCTGGATCTGTCTTTATTGCAAATCCTTCCAATTCCTTCCTATTTTTACTGTGGACAGATAGTTAATGTACTTATGAGACTCATTTGATTAAAATAAACTTTAATCAGTACGAAATAATACATTATGAGCATTCTTTCTACTAATTTAGAAATACTTCATATGAGGAAGTGCAATCGACATACTATCAGGTTTTTTAAATTTTTATTCAATCAAATTTCAAATGTTACTGTGTCATTGACAAATACAGGGCAGGTTTAAGCATGGATAGTTCATGGAAATAATACTTTATTGTTTACTGCTTGTACGTTTTCAAAAGGTGATAAGAAAAATGAAGCCGAAAAGGTAAAGTTTAGAGATAGGATAGGATAAAGAATTTGACAGTAGTAGGTAGTATAAAATAAATAAAAGGAAAAAATGCACACCCGTAAAGCACAAGAAAAGTAAGAATAGTTTGAATGGAAACCTCAGAAAATGTTAGATCCGAAGAAATAGGAAAGGCAGATTCCAACGGAACAGAGCTGGAAGTAAGAAAAATGAAAAGTTTCATTTAGAAGTTGATGGCATTTATTTACAATTCACACATATGACGACTTGTTGAGTAGCGCAGATTGCAAAGTATTTGGTAGATCATCTTGTGAATGGTGGCGGCGCCTAATAGCCGTGACCACCGTGACCAAAATGAGCGAATCCATGTCCATAACCGTGTCCACCGTGTCCATGTCCAGCATAGCCGTGATGGACTGGGTAAACTACTGGAGCTGCAACGTACTTCACGACTGGAACCACAGGGTGATATGTGCGGTATTCATGCTGGTAACTTTCAAAAGAGATAAAAATATTAAACTAAGAATTAACAAGCTTTCGTCAAACCTAAAATATTGCTATCGTGTAAAAACTCACCTTGTGGCAATTGGGACCTGTCAAGGAAAAAAATCAAACTTTACATAAAAACAGCTCATCCTTTCAAGACTTATTTTAGAAATAATTCAAACATTAAGGTTTAAGGTGGAGGTAACTCACTTTTACTGGAACCACTGGTACAGCGGCCACTGCATGATGATGTCCATAACCTCCTTTTGACAAAAACAATTAATATTTCTTCACAGCAAATTCACAAATCAATATTGTAAACTCGTCTCACCATATCCACCATAATGTCCAATTCCAGCTGAAGCAACTGCTACAAGAGCGAACAGGAGAGCAAGGACTGCCTTCATGTTTATAAGTTCGAAGAGAAATTAAATTTGAAAAAAAAATTAAACTATGTTCTTGAATATTTGACTCAGGTTTGTAATGTGGATTGCAGCAGACTGACGCTGAAGAGACAGATTTTGCTTTTTATATACAAGGTGTGAACGAAGAAAGAAAGAAGGGCACAGATAGAAGGGGGGTTAAAAATGTGGCATTCCATTGCATTTCTATCAAATAATTCCACTTCGCCTAAAGCAGTTATTTCTTTCAACTCACATGCAGGATTTGGTGTAATAAACAGCTAATTATGTTTAAGACGGTACAATTGGGAGGGAACTGAGCAGGGGTTGAACTGTAGTGAGTCGGGCCTTTGCTATTTTTTTAAGTTTTAGCTTATCTGTTAAGGCACCCCAACATCTACACATAACTATCCTTCGACACATACCAGTGATGGACTTTTGCTGGGGAGAAATGTATTTTGCATGTTGAGAGTACAATTCAATTCTCATACGACCAATATTGCAGAAGGTAAACATGGTCGCGTGTTTAGTCTTGATCCACTTCACATTAATGACAATTAAGCACTGCTTCACACCTTGGGAAATTATGGAGTGAGTGCTCCAGTTACAATTGCATAACAGCACCCAGCACTCAAGCCCAGGCTTAGATTTACTAAAATAATTGTTCAAATCCAGACAAAGTAATCGGGACACTTGTCAAATTGAAATTCGACACTTAACATAAACATGTAAACGGTTTTTACCGAACGCGTTTTTTCACAGCTGGCAGCAACTCCCTTAAGAACATCGAATAAAGTTGTTGGTAAACGGCAGTGTATTCGAAATGGCAATACTAACTACTGCAACCCGATCAGATTACAGCAATTGTTGTGCGATATAATCCCAAGTCGTATAATGCCGCTACATCACAATTAGCACGAATCTACAATTAAAATTCTTCTAGTTTTCTGTGATAAAAATTATGCGTGAGCTCTTCAATTTGGTTCTTCCTGCTT
>JAAXYW010000748.1:0-30114 GCA_036851895.1 Orthonychiurus folsomi | reverse complement strand
TTTCGTTTCGATCAAAAATTAATTGGGTGGAACTAACAAGGTGCTTATTGAAAAGAGGCGTAGCGAACCCCGTCACATAATTCACTCACTTTACTTCACACACGTTCCTCTCCGCCAAACCTTTCCCTTTCCACAGGAATAGCAAACACGGCTCATTATTCTACCCCAACACCATTCCCTATCCATACCCTCATTTCCCCAAATCCATTTTCCAACCAACCTGAAACTGAAAATAAAATATATGGCTCATTCAAAAGAAACTCAGCCAGCCAGTTTCATTTTCTTCCCAACCCACCGCACCGCACCGCCGCGTCATCATGACTTGTCTCAAATTGGAAGCACTTCCCACATCCTTGTGTCCAATTATAAAAAATATAGTTTGGAAATGTACTGCAATTTAATTACTAGGTAAGATAGTGCAGCAGAACACAATATTTTATTATTAAAAAAAATAAGTGAAATTTTTGAAAAAATGGATAGAGAGAATGATCATTTTTAAAAATGACCGCGGTCATTTGAGCATCTGTGGATCATGTGAATGGACAAAGGGGGGAAGGAGATGAAAATGAAACTGAAATTGCTATTGCATTGCAATTGCAATGAATTAGAATAGCAAAGAATATTTCCCCCTTCTATTTCTATCCTCGGCCACATGAGTACAATTTATTTTTCTGGGCAACTGGACAAAAGTAGGGTTCATGGCTCGGCGGCGGCGGTTGGGGCAGGAGCCCTTAGCAACACTGAGACGCGCTTAAATTTTATTTTGACAAGGCGGTTGAGGATCCCTAGTACCTTGGTTTATTGCATTACGTATGCGAATGCGGAATATAAAAAAAAGTTTTACACGGGCGGACCAACTCCCCCATAAACGAAGGAGTTTGCAAATACATAATGGTATTAATCTGGAGGAAAGCGGAGCGCGGGAGCTCCCACAAAGGCTCGTATTTTATATTTACCCATTTTTACGACTTTCACTGAATTGCACACCATTGGATTGCTGAGGCTCGGGCGGATTTTTTTTTGTGTGTTAAATGTACGTAAGACGTACACCCGCTTGACGCACACATTCAAATACAATGCACACACAATGACAATTTACGAGTTTGATATGCGAGGTTTTATTTTATCTTCCACATATTTTATGCAAGTTATGTACCCACTTCCACCCTCCCTTGTTTTTCTATACCCAGCTCCTCGCATGTGGAAAATAAATTATTACTACATTTACTCAGGGAGGAGAAAGTCTGGATCTTGCTCAGCTCAGCTATGACCACGAGCCTCGTAAATCTGTTCTCACTCTACAAATTAATTATTATTAATTTGTAAAGTCTCACTTGTCCAAATCTTTGCTTAGATGTGTTGATCCTGACTGTCATTTTTTAATATTAAACGCTTTGTTAATTGTATGGCACATGTTAACTTCTCAATAATTTATCTTAAATGTGTTGTAAGTCAGGTTTCATTTCATTATTCAAGAAGAATAGCTCCAACAAGTCCAACTTAATATACGTGCACTTATGCTATATAATATACAATTCGGCCTGTACCCGTTAATAATTTATAAACTAACACCACAAACCCCACCTACTTTGAAAAACAAAACTTCTCTTTTTCTATAAAAATCAATTACTCCACGGCCCCATTATTTATAATTAATTACATACAAGGCTTTTGCATGTTTGCTAGGAATGTAATTTTCCCCATGCATGTATTGCCTGCTTTTCCCCAGATCTTGTGGAATGCTGTGACGTGTGGATGGAATGAATGGTTGCGTGCAGCACAGACCCATGCACACACGCATGCATGCATGGGAAAGGGCAATAAGTTCATGTCAAAAGTCATATCATTTCACAACGTCATAATCATGTCCCCCTATAAAGATGGATGGGAAAGGAGGGCCGAGAATTATATTTGTGGGTAAGAGTGGGGTGACCGGGGTATAAAAGTTTAATAAATGAGAGAAAGACGGGTTTAAGTTGGCGGGGAAAAGGGTGATCTTGTTCCATGGACACACGTTTAAAGGCTCTTCCCTAATGACGACGGCTGAATGTTGTGGAGGAAGAGTAATTTCACCCATAACTCTTTTCCCTTCTACGTTTTTATGTGTCCGGCTGGGAATTACTTTATACTTTTACACACAGTTAGCTCCTCTCCCTCCTCTTCTTCTAGGCGGGATCATATATTATCCTAAAACGCAAGGCTACGTACGTACGTGGCATGGCACTAACTGGCCAAGTCGGAGGAGACTGGAGCAATGCGATCTTCTATGCTTTCCAGTTTATACATACTCCTTCCACCCAACTGGGTACTTACATTAACATAACTACGTCTCCAGTGCATTTATAAAGGAGAAAGTAATATTTTTTCATAACGCGTAAGGTTCTTTTTAAATGGCAATGGCAATGTGGCTTGGAGCCAGTCATCCGAGCCACCCTCTAAGCAAACTCGAGTTATTTCAAAGCATTGGCTGGAATTAACGATAGGTATAATGCAAAATAGCAATTCTACATTTAAAATGCCGCCAAAGCTTTATCTAACTGCACGGAACAATAATTGACCAACTTGATAAGTTAGAAAGTTTTCAACAAGTTTTTATTTATTTCTAAACGGCGTGTTCAGTAAGTGCAATTAATTTCATTAATATTTAAATGCCAATGCCTTCAAAGTACAAATGTGTGACATTTTTTCATTGAATTCAAGACTATAAACACAATTCAATGCCTAGAAGCACCCTCCACACACTGAGGGGTATAGGTCGCTGAAACCAACACATATTTTAAGTTAAGTTTAGTCCCGAAACTTGATACATATTTTATGACAGTCAACCCCTGCATTTTTAAGTACACTTTCATGACTCTGCATGACAAGATCAAAGTTATTGAGTCACCGAAGGGAATTCGGGTGTGGAGGATGTCATCCCATGTTTTAGCCAGCCGCAGCTGGGTTTGTGGGTACCTCCGTCCTAGCCAGATGTATTTTGCAATGAAAACGGGAGTATCACACGTCGCGTCGAACGTAGTTGGCTTAATTTGGGGAAGGAGGCGAAGTAGTAGTAGTCATCATCTCTTCCGCCGCCGGTTTCATTCCTCGAGTAAAAGGCGGAGATGGGCCCCATGTTTATGATCCTCATAAACTCCGTTTCAGAGGTGTTGGACAGGGACGTTAATACGACTTTATGGAAATATAGAGCTCAATATCTGCCACCCGGAAGAGCATTCATCATAATTAAATGTCTCTCCACCTCCACTTCCCAACCCCTTCCCTCAACAACTAATGCTTCCCCGCTTTCCCGCCCGATCCCTATCACCTCCAACTCTCATAAAATACACACATAATATTTCTCCGATCCACCACGACGGATTCTCTTCCACCCAAGGACTTTACTATTAGACATATGAACCCTTTCCCTCCCGCCACACCGAAAGTCGGAATGAGACTCGCCCTTCAAATTCTAATGAGTTATGAGGACCCCCATTCCCCGTATTTCATTCAATAGGCCCTCGCCATCCCCGCTATTACCATACACACATCCCGTATTTCAACTTTGGCAATCCTAACTGCAGCTAACTTTGAGGCTTTGGCACTCATTTATATGCATTTCACGACTGCCCATTGTTTTGGGTGGAAGATTTATTGTGGCTCCTGTGCTCAATTTGGGGTCTAAAGGAATGAATGCCGATTTTTGATGCAGATACATATATATGGGGCAGCGCAGGGCAGAGCATAGACATAAATAAGCCTCGACGATGTTGTGTTGCTGGTTGGCTTAATATGTGCGGTTTGAGAGGAAAGAATTGTAGGGATACTTATTAACTGGAAGAGAATTTGAAAATAAGTGAGCAAGAGTCAATGGTACTGTTTATTTAGCAAAAGTGCTGACAGAGAGAAAACTAAGATTAGAATAAAACGAAACTGTAATTTAGTCCTGTCGTATGTCGGTGCAGTAAACTGGGTGCCCTTGCCCCTTACTGTCACTCGATCTGCTGTGCTGTGATGGAGGTGAATAACAATAAAATAGAATGGAAAAGCTTGTAATTCCAAGGACTCGCTATCTTTTTTTTACGAAATGGATTTTTGGAGACTTCAAATGTATTACTTACTACTGTGACAGACTAGTATGTAGACAAGAAGAGGGTCTACCCTGTCCTGATTAAAATCATAGGACATTGTATTGACGTCTATTAGTTTTGAAAGCGCCATATTTTACCCCAAAATTTTAATCAAGGATTTGTAAGATATGCAACATTTTTTGGGAAAGGGCTTTTGAATATAATATGTGGTATTTCAGCCTGTGTGCGTGTGTGGCCTTGGGTGCCCCGTTTTGAAATGCCTTGGTCATAAAATGTTGCAAATTTCACTTTACTAGTTCAATTTCAACCTTAGTCGACCACATGAAAATACCAAACCCATCAAACCGCATCGACAACTGTGTCAGTGTACGTATTTTAAACACAATTTTATTTATAAGTCAAGCGGAATTGTCAGTTAATAAATTTTTAACGCTCTACGCACTCGACAAAGCCGGATGGCGAAGACGAATTTAGTGGTGAAAGTAGCTGAGAATGAAAACCCATCTTCTGGGGAAGTGAGGATGAACAAGTTGTTGGTTGGCTGAGGAAAGACAAATGAATGAAGGTGTTAACCCATCTATCATTTTGGAGTAAAGTAAGTTTCCAGTGAGAGGATGTAATACATTTGATATAATCCGACAACTTTGAACCTCGAGGGAAAGGAGGGAGAAGAGATGAAAGTGATGAATTACCGATCTTTAACTTCTTCTACCCTTCCGCTCCTCTGTCCCACCCAACTCCATGCTGTGTGTGCCTGGAAAGTTTTCATCACAAATTTTGTTTCGATGACGGGTGGGGACTGATGGATGGGAATTCAATTTTTCATCTCAGCTCAAAATGTTTACTTTATGCATGAAATTCAACAAAGTTGATGCTGGACAATATCGCCCAATTTTGACGTTCTGTGCTTCACTGTGTAGGGTATATGAATTAGCAATTTGAGCTTACGATTAGTTTT
Organism: Orthonychiurus folsomi; assembly: GCA_036851895.1. Lineage (NCBI taxonomy): Eukaryota > Metazoa > Arthropoda > Collembola > Poduromorpha > Onychiuridae > Orthonychiurus > Orthonychiurus folsomi. The sequence goes on along the minus strand of JAAXYW010000748.1, from coordinate 25,086 downwards.
AGGCAATAAACTATTCCTTTAGCTTCAGCTGGAGTAAGAAATGATCAATTCAGTCATTAAAAATTCGTAATTTGGTTAAATATGAGAAATAAAGCTTTTTAAAGTTGATTTGCAAACTTAAGCAGTTTAGAAAACCAAATGCGATTTTGCCAAACCTGATGCTTGACGTGTTGCTGATTTTATTTTTGCAGGTGGATCATTATGGTTTAAGTACTCCTAGATCGTTACAGATCAAATATTATGCACATCTTATTTCCATGTGTAGTATATTTTGCATCTGGTAATACCAGGTCGTAACGCCATAAGTAAGCTTAAAAGTTCGGAGTACTGTGCCAAACGTTTGTTCAGGTTGACAATTTTGTTGCAAATTAACTTCATTGGAATTTGCAAGTTCAATTTGCCTAAAACCCCATCAGTAGTTCATAAAGCCTGCGCTCAACATAGAACTTCAAATTATTTATTTAACACGCAATTCGTATTCTTACACATCAACACAGAATATTACATGAACCAGCCATGCATTCCAGTATAATTAAAAACATGTACAATCAGTCTTATATTTCTCCTTTTTGCGGTAATCTCAATCCGCGCAACTTGCATATAATTTAAAGGTCTGGTAAACCATTCAGTTTCCTGAATTAGTTTACCAAACCATACACAAATCCTGAATAAAACAGTAATCAAATCACATTTACCAGCTACCTGTAACTGTCACTTTCCCTGGAATGGAATGGACGATTGGAAGTTTGTTGGCTGTCCTCAACTCCCTCGCAGCTACGATGGGCCCAGAAGATTGTCCCGCACTCCATGAACCCCCAGTTGACCTTTTGTATCGCCCTTCATTCCGAATTTCGAATGGTTCCATTGACACTCGGATTGGTTCCGAATCATATTCGGATCTAACGACTGGGATGTCCAAGGATTCCTTCAAATCACTCAAATCCGAAATGTAGCCACCTGCTCGGCCCTCCGTCTCATCGTCATCTTCAAAATTGGCACGGACGGCCGGTGCCCTTGACGCGTAGCTGGACCTTACAGCAGGGAAATCACGGACGCCGTAACCCGAGCGAGTCGCAGCGCCAGATTTAAAATTGATTCGGACGGCGGGAACTTCTTCGGCAACACGAACTCTGGATCCTCCATAAGATGATCGCTCTTCATCGAAATCTCTCACCTCTCCATATCCTGATCTGGTTTCTGGAATCGAACGAACTGAATCATATCCGGAGGAACGGACGATTGGAAAGGACTTGAGACGAGATCGTGTGGAGCTGCCGCCGTAGTCAATGGATCGAGCAACTCCGGATCCATAAGAAGAGCGGGTGAGGACGGATCGTACCTTTGGTGAAAATTTACGAACCAAGGATCCGTATTCAGAGGATCGAACGACTGGAACTTCCCGCACAGATGAGTAGTCATCGGATCGAACGTCTGGAACTTCCCGCACAGATGAGTAGTCATTGGATCGAATGACAATTGGCTCATCTTCAATTTCTCGGATTTCGGACCCGTAGCCGGAGGATCGTTCAACTGGAGCATCTCGAAATGCGGAACGACCATAACCGGATCTGGTTCTAGTTTTGATTTCTGGAACCACCGCCCGGATAGTTGAGCCATAACTGGATCGGATTTCGGGAATCTCCCGTACAGTTGACCCGTAATCGGATCGGATTTCTGGAATCTCCCGTACAGTTGACCCGTAATCGGATCGGATTTCTGGAATCTCCCGTACAGTTGACCCGTAGCTAGCTCGGATTTCTGCTGGAGCTTTTCTTACTGCATACAACATTGGTGAACTTCGAACTGCTGAATATCCATCATCGGATTCTCGTATCTCCGCTGAGCTACCGTAGGATCGCCGATTCCGTCCCTTGCCATTTTCATTTGCTAATGTCTGCATTGCTTCTTTGAATTCTTCCTTCGTCAATTCCATGGGATGAGGTTGAATTCTCAAAATATCAAAATCCAAGGATCTTTTTCTCATTGGTACTGGCATTGGACCAGGTGGTTTTGTAACTGTGGCTCCAGGTAGTTTTGGAACTGTGGCACTAGATGAAGGATGGGCTGAGGCTGGAGCCATACCTGAAGGAGGGACTTTGTTATCCAGCGTAACTGGAGCTGGAGCTAATGTTCCAGTTGCAGGTACACCTGGTGCATTTCCATTTCCCAAAAGTGCTTTGATTATTCCGACGACGGCTCCCCCGTCATGAGCTGGGACTCCTGCTTGAGGTTCCAGTGGCACTGGCACTGCTTTTGGGTCCTTTTTACTTGACATGGTCTCATCGCCTTTTTTCACTGTTGCTGTTGTCCCCATTGGCATGGTCTTATCCTTGTCAGTGGAAGAGTCAGTTTTTGTCAAGTCTGGTATTTCTCGTACCATCACCGTTACTCCCGAAACTACATCTTTTGGTGGGGTCATTGTGTCCATGGTTTTGTTTGCAGGCAGTTCCGCAGGTTTCAGAAGCCCATCCGTGTGATTCATCAGTTTTTCAACATCCGGAGTGATTTTTCCAACAACTGACTTCTCAGCATCCCGAGTGACTTTGCTGGTGGTGGTCGTCACTTCTGTGGTGGAATTTTGTACACTTTCCGTTGTTCCAGTCGGAGGAGGTGATTTTAATTCTGGGACTGTTGTCGTATCCTTGGATTTGTCTGCAGGGACAGCAGCGATAGTTTTGACCTCAACTTCTGGGACTGGTTCTTCAACAATTGGAATCAATAAAACGTCCAGTTTTGGAGCTTCCTCTAGTCTTTGAATAGCCAAAAGGAGTCCAGCTTCTCCATGTTGTGTGCAATTGGGAGGGTGGGGTTGATCTTGAAGGGCAGCTGCATTGGGAATTGGAAGGATCTTGGCTTCCGTGGACTCCAGTTTTAAATTTTGAACTGGAACCGGAGCTGGATCCGATGATGTGGCCGGAATTGTTAATCCCGTGGACATGGCCAACAACGTGATGAAGATAAACACCTGAAAATTAGTTAGAATTATGTTATATTAAGTACAACTTTACTTCAGGCTCGGATCTGGTCGAAGATAGACTACTTGTGGAAACCTTTTGTTGAATTCGGCTATTAAATTGAAAACAGTTCAACTGCGAGTCTTACCTTCATTTCTCAAATAGTTGAACTCAATTTCCCGGTGAATTTCAAGAGCTCTGCACGAAAATGGTAAAATTCAACTAGGTTGATTGAAAAGTCTAGCAGTTTTCCACAGCTAAAGTTCTGATGGACTGGTGAATCGTGACTGACTTAAAACACCTGAATTGCACGGCCCTTAAATAGTTGCCTTGAATCCAGTATTTTGTGTTTTGAAAACATAGGACAGCAGGGAACGAGACAAGGTCAGTTTCATTAGGATTATTACTGTTAAAAGCCACGGTACTGTACCCCTTCCCTTCCTCCAGGTCACCCGAAAAAACAAAATCCCCATTTATGATTCAACTCGGACGAAAAGGTAGATCATAGAATTCATGGTCGGCCAATGCCTTTGTCTGGTCATACCATGGGCCCGGCCTGGCCGTAACCCTTCGAGTCACCTCTCGGCCAAGGCGAAGCCAACAGAATCCTTGACCGGTTCGTGAACGATGAGTTTGTTTACATCACACTGTAAATTTCCGTCTCCGTATTATTTTATCACACCCAGTGCTAAACAAAGACTTTTATATTCAACCCATGTATCACTCTGTCAAATTAAGCTGTTAATTTGTCTCCGGGTAAACAAATTACTCGTCGGAAGCATTTTTCAAAGGGGGAACAGGAAGGCGGGCGTTCATTGAGGCGGACAGGGTACGGCGTTTGCATTGAATCGCAATTGAAAGGATTTATTGGTTTTCTTTTTCTTCGTGGCAAAGTCTTGGGAACTAAAATCGTCGCCTTCCACATTTCCGCATGGGAAACTCCATTTTAATTAGACCGTTGAGAGATGGATGAGGTGCAATGAATTAGAGAGTAATTAGTTTAAAACGGAATGCTGGGACGTCTTTGAGAAGGGCGAAAGAGTACGGATTTCCTGGCTGGATCTCCCCGTCGCGTCGCTGTCATGGAGGTTAAATTTTTATCGCGGACGATTTACAAAGAATTTGTGTATTTGTGCCCAAGTTCTAATTTTGAATATCAGACTCTGTTCTATAAATAATGTGAATGCTCATGCATGTGGTCCATATTATGCAACATATTACAGCCCAATCCAATGCAATGGTTACATAAAATATTTTTAAAGCTGTGCAGCAAAAGAAATGAATTTCCGTTAACGTTGAAAATAGTCATCCATTTTTCAACGCCCTTTGCGAATGAAGGCGTAAAGAATAACGCATTTAAGTTAAAAGCTTTCTCTTCACATTCACAGCCAAATCCAGGCTCCAACGGAAGGCACACGGGTCATTGGGTGGGGAAAGGAAAACTGATGAAGATTTGTGTTGACAACATATAGTGCGTAAATAGAAGAAACACATGCGAAGCAGTTGCTCCGTCTCCCATAAATCTGGACTTGTTTTAATCTTCCATGGACATTCTCGCCTTCACCTTTTTCTGTTCCCCGTTAAACCCTCAACTTTGTGAGAACTGTAATACTTGTAATCCTAAATCCCTGCCTGTCTTTCTCCTTCCTTCCACTCTTTTACACCGGGTCATTCCGAAACTATTTATCACTTTGGCTAGTCTTCTCCCCTTCATTTCATTTTCTCAGCATGGGTCCAATGAATAGTTTGACTTACTTTGGAGTTTGCTCTTTGCTGGTCCAACAAATCTTGCGAAAATTATTGCTACGTGTTACACAAGTAGCACATGATTCATGTTTATATGGTTTCTGCACTCCTACAAAATTTGCATTGTATTTCTAGCCTAATAAAAGCTTTGACTTTAATTGCATCAAGCAAATTCAAATTTAAATCCGAAACAATACAATCCTCCGTTTGGAAAATGAATTAAAATCGTGATAATGGAATATAAGAGTCCGGAAAACAAAAGCGGATCCCGTCCCTCGTTGTTTGCCAAGAATGCCAAATGAGCTCTGAAGCACGTCGTTCATCCCAGACTCCGTCCGATGGAAAAAGTCGATTGGAATCAGAGGGGAAAGAGAATGAATGTGACTTTCTTGAGCTCGTTTCTCGTAGCTCTTCCAATTAAGTGGAACATCTGCCAAGGTGAATTATTGCTGGTCATAAAACAAGAGTTAAATTATGAGCTGAGTCTGATTTCATCTCACTTCGCTGCTCCGGTTCATTCGGTTTTGTAAAGAGTCCACTGCCATAGCCACGACGCGGCGGCGGCCGAGGAAACGGAGCCAAAAAGCCGGCGGTTATGTGGATGTGGAATCCTTCCTCCCCATTTCTTTGTCGTCCGGATCTTGTAAGGATCCAAGGACCTGTCAACTCCACGGCTACTGTCCTATTCCGGAGTGACTAATATGCTACTTGGGCCGATTAATGACTTGAGGATGAGATTCATTAGCAATCAACAAGGACTCAAGGGTTGGGCTTTTCCCTCTCTTGGTCTGTGTTGTTCCAAGATTTACGAGATACACATGGAGGGATGCCTGGGTCCTTTGGCTGATTGATCCGACAATAAAGACTGACGTTGATAGACAATAGGACGAGGGTTCACAATGACATTCCAACAGCCCATCCCACTTTAGCCTTGATCTTTGAGACAATCCAATCCAGTTACAGCAGGAGTGTTGGTTCCATGTGCCATGTCACGCTTTTCAGTGTACTTATCAACTGTGATGATGATGACGGTCAACAATACAAGCCAATTTAAAGCAATTGGACAAAATTTATATACTTTATTCCACAAACAGCTAAGCTAAATCAACCATTTCTGGCTCCAAAGGTTCGAAGTAACGCAGAACAGTTCGGCTTGGTAAATGAGTAAATATTTTATTCTGAATTTATTAAATTTATCAATACACGAGCAACTAAAGAATTAATTGTATAAATTCGTTTGCTTTTTAATTTACTAAAGGACCTTGAGGTTTGAGAGACAAATTCGTCCAGTTTGTTGTAATCAAAATCTTACATGAATTCTTGGATTGGATCGAACACAGGTTTTACGATCCTATGGGTTACGTTAACGTCAAATCAATGTTGATGGTATTCTAATCTTAAAGTTGCTAAATGGCCGGTCGCATTAAACCTTTTAAGATTTAGGATTCTCGAGTGTAGAAAGTGAGGAGGAAAATCCACACATCCAGATGTTTAACGTTGAAGATTTTGAAGCTCACGCGCGGGCCTGCGTTGTTTGCTTATTCATTGTCATTCTCTACTGGGTTAAAGAAATCATGGAATGGATGCTTCGTGTTGTGTATGGTGTTGATCGAAGGTTATTAATTTGATCCATAAAATTGACTTTTATTTACATCTCGCATGATAGTTATCAAAATAAATTGCAGAATGATGTACGTTCCGGTGGCACAAAATGTGAGAGCCGACCTTCCATTCTTAGGAAGCGTTCGAATGTATCAGAGAGGAGAACTGTTTTACTTCGTATTTCATTCAATTATGTCCTTCTGTTTTGGCATCTTTGGATACGTGCTGACCCTTTATTGTCCGGCCCCACCAAAACTGGTCTATTATATAGTGGACTAAGCATTTCTTGTCAAAATTTGATTACTGGTGTAAGTACAAGTAAACATCATGGCTGGATTTTTTAGAAGTGCGTGATTAAATAAAGCAAAATGACAAAAGAATGTATCCAAAATAACTCGAAGTAAATACGGAAGTGTTCACTCACCATAGTCCACCAATGCAAATTTTGTCTTCGTAAATAAGCTACATGTTAGCATAACTTATTTTGCTTTGTGGAGCAAATCGCGGCCTACCACAGATCTTTGCGGAAAGCAAGATGGATTTGACAGACAGACAGACGGTTGAGTTGGATCGGAAGAGAAAGCGGTGGTGAAATGGCATAAGATCCAAGTCAGCACAAAACTAGAATCATTGAGGTTGTCGGGACATGAAGGGATTCACGCTAAATTTAACACCGACATAATGTAGACATTTTTCACTCACGTCTGGCTACGGCCACGACATGCTATCTACTCTTTCTCCCAAGAAATTTTCCTCACAGAAGAAATAAAGCTCAATCTCAATTCAGAATTGCATAAGAAGGGAACCCGAGAACGTACCACGATGTGGCAAGGGTGTAGTTCAAAAATGTGGAAACCATCTAAGGCTTAAAGTAATTCTTTGGAATGTCCGTACATAAAAATGTACTGGAGGACTTGTCCTCGCATTTTTTTTTGAGGAAACTGACTGCCAAAAGAACTAGCCGACCCTTGGACACATCAATAACGGCCGTCTACCACTCACAAGTATTACTCACAAGTGACAAGGGCAGAGCAGTAATTCTCAAACCTTAGGAGCTACAATTGCATATAAATTATGACCATTGTGAATAAAGTCTTTTATCGGTCACTTGTCATAACTTCGTTAAAATTGCACTACACGTAGAGAGGGGTGTTAATTCTGCGGGGTCATTTCTCGGGTCCGGGACTATTTGTTATCATTAATTGGCCGACATCAAAAATAATTAAGCTGTATAGAAAAAGAGATTAATTATTACTTAAAACAATGCAAATTTCACCCAGTTAGGTTTATCAACACTACCATATTCACCTACGAACTACATTGTACTTTGTTTATTAGATTAAATAACGAAAGAAAAGTGTGGTGGCCAAGTAAGATAAACCATAGGACTGTTTGCAATTACAACTTTAAAATAGTGAATTTAATCATTAATCTCATTAAATGACCGAAAAATATTACACCAACAACAGATGGAATTTTCAGACGCCATTTGCACTCACGGTTGTACTCCTTCGGGAAATATCAGCCAGAACAATCTACCGCCACCCGAGTCTTGAACCCAAACACGTTCGAAGTAGAAACTCATGTAATCGTAGAACGAAGGAATAAACTACAGAGTTAACTATTGTAATAACTATGAAAGTGATAGGGGAAAGGATATCTTCGAATTCACAGGGCGTATGCCATGTCATGTGTGCGGTTCCGGTTCGTAAGATGACATCTTTTCAGTCCTATCTGCCCTACAGGACTCCCATGCACTTATTTTGAGATGAGAAAATTCGGGTACTCCTCAACTGGAAGGATTCACTCAGATGGCAAATTATGAGATCATTTTGTCAACTCAATTGCAAGTTGTGAAAGTCCACACGGCTTCTACTTTCCTCGGGATTGAGTTTTAGCCAAAGCCAAGATTGCGAGTGTGGATCCTTCCGTCGTGATAAGGCGATGAAATAACATTTGGTTTCGGACTAAAGGATTTCATCCCGTTTCCCACAGTCACATCAAGTGCCCATCTGCCTTCATTCAAATAGACTTGTGTCAGATTCAATGTGATTTGTGTCACCTCGAATGGCTCAATGAGCTCATTGTTCTGGGATTCTCGGGTCTCGAGAGAAATTCCAAATGGCTCCTTTCTCTGCCACCGCTCTTTGTTATCCCTCCCGGGGAAGAGGGGGGCATGGCTTATTAGCTTGGCTGACGGCGACGGAAAGCGTCCTGGATAAATGGGAGGAGGGAAATGTTTATGTTATGCAAAATAGTTAGTTCGCCTTTGGATTTCCATGTTACAGTTTGCAGTGTTTTACACATTAATCTGGGAATGGAAATAGTTAAACTTCAAAACTGCTGCAATACTAGTATTTAGTGTTACCGTAAAACTCTTGTTTTGCCAACCTTTTTTGTATTAAAATGTAGAAAGCTCCATTTTCGTCATTTTACTGACTGAGTTGTCGTTCGTTGTGTGTGATGAGGTGAGGTCTGAAAAAATACTTGTAACCAACCATGTAACCTTTTGCAACATTATTGTCGTGGGAATGAAATAAGTTGGCTCTGAAACGCGAACGAACGGCGTGCAGCATAGAGAGCCACTCTATGCAACTCCCTTCACTGGTCTGACTGGCTTAACAGCATAGCCCCAAAACATCGGAACTTCACGTGCTCTGTGAAGACAATCTTTTCCCGATCCCCGACCCGGTTTATTGTGAGCAAACTCCCCACTGCACTCCTCTGCAAAACAGTCCATGAATAAGCCGTTTTTCAAATTATCAAGCATTTTAGTGGGTTTCAAGGTAACATTACTTTATTATAATTTTGAGAATACGTTTAACCACTAACAGCAATGTGCATTAAAATTTTAAGTCCCAAATCCAACTAGACGGCACGGCACGGGATGGGACTAAAATACAGACTCCTTGCCTTGCGTTTTGACGCCAATGTCAAAGTCAAAATTTCATTGAAAATTGCCTGGGGCAGTAACAGCTCGTAGTAATCATTTGGTTATATTTTTTCCTTAGGACAAGAAAAACTTGGACAAGCTTAGTTGCAGTCATGGCGGACCACGGCAGAGTAGAAGAAAGATTCAAATTTTGTCCTCGTTGTTCAAATTTACTTACTCTGAACGATAACAACAGCCTCCCTTGTTTCCGGCTCCAGTGCTCTACGTGCCCGTATTTCCAGCCTGTGACCAAACGTATTGTTTTTACAAAAGTCTTTCCGGTAAGGACCAATATTTTAAAAATAATTAATAATAACGTGTTTGTTGTTTACATTTTTAATACCGAACAATTCGACCACTGTGTGGTTAGTTCCAACGAGCTTCCTCTTTTGGCGTGTTACAGGCAAATCATTGGTCTTAGGTACGTCATTGTATTTGAAATTTGAAAGAAATCTTTTGATTATTTTCTAGAAATCTGACGAAGTCGATGATGACATTTTGGACTCTTCCAAGAGTGACGAGCATCGACAACGAACTCAAGTGGTTTGCCCAGACTGTAGCCATACAGAAGCATTCTTTCACCAGATGCAAACACGTTCCGCCGATGAACCAATGACTAATTTTTATCAGTGTGCAAATAAGTTATGCAAGAAGAATTGGAGAGATTAGTGGGTAAACGTTGAATCTTTCCTTCCGTAAATGATCTCGTTTCGGGTGTTTGTATGGAGGAGCCATAATTCATTGAGACATGTAATTTATTAAAAACCACTCGTGGTCTTTTGAATCTATTATTATAAAGAACTAATTTTTGATTTTATGGCATGGAGGAGCGATAGTCCAATTTTTTCTAACCCGTTTTATTAGTCTGTTTTCCATCAAAAATTGCCACACGACACGGAATATAAGATACGATTTGTTCACATAAGTTTAACTGAGGACTAATTCAAGCATACATGGTAATCGTACTATTCGGGTTAAATTTTTTCCTAAATGACTAATAATTTAATTTGTATAAATGATTGTTGAAAATCTGCGGAGATCCCTTCAAGGTACAAGCACTAGCACTAAGTACTTCGTCCAATAATGCAGCTGGAAGTTTGAACCGCTTGCTGAAGTCTTCAAAGAATTTTGGGATTATATAATTTAAGACTAAGACACTAACGCCTTTTGAATTTTTTCTGTGAACTCGATCCTTTTGGACTTTATGAAGAAGCAATCATTTATGTAATTTTGAAACCCACTGACCACACACCATTTTTGGTCCTCGGATTGACCTACCTCCTGAATTGTCCTGCCGGCCGGAGAAAAATCATGGGTCACACGACCCAGATTCGTCGAATTGTCTAAGAGGTCACAGGTCAAGAGTCATGGCGACATGTCACATAGACAAACCGAATGCCTTTGTCCTAGAAAATGATATGCCAAATGACCAATCTTCCTTGCATTATGAGGTCAACCCTCTAGGTTACAGGTCAATGGTCATGGGGACATGTCACATAGCCTACGCGAAGCGCCTTGGCCAGAATAAAATGAGATATTGACCTTGAAAATCGGCCCAGCAGTTTAGGAGGAGATATAGGATAGGCTGATAGGCAGACAGAGCAACAGAACATAAACAAGCCATGGAGTTCATGTGTACAGAAGATTTATTTCCATTAAACTGTATAAATAATTTAAATCTCCCCCAATTAGTGTATTCAAAAGGATACCTTTGCGTCTGCTTGCCGATTAATTTAAAACAGAATAAACCCATAATTTCGTTTTGCCATTGAGCATTTGTGTTGACGAGTTGGAGTGTAATCGAGCGCGCAAAAGTTCGCCGCTGAGCCACTTTCCTTTATTCCAAAAATAATGTGAATTTGAATAGAAGTTCAGTAAAGTTCTTATCACTTATTATTAAAATCGAAGAATGGAACTTGTTTACGGAGTAAGTAAGGCGAGGTTCGACCAGTACAACCAAGCCATTCAGTCCAGACGCTTATCCATGTATAACATTATACTTTTCGAAGTGAACGGGGCACGGAAGGATGGGCATTTTAGATGCCGAGTGCATCATCATTTAAAACTGTTAATAGTGTCGAAATTGAACATTTTAAATCCAGTTGAAGAGGGGAACATTTTAAATCCAGTTGAGCAGTGGACTAGGGATGAAGTAATAGTTTTGGATCAGTGCACTGGAAGTACTCCAACTCCACCTCACTCTACTAATGCAGAAGGCTACCCCATTCAATTAGTGGAAGCCTTGGATTTTAGGCAACCAACAACGTTCAAATTATTTTTTTCATCAGCGGATTCTAATTTGTTGGTGGAGGAAATAAGAGACCTCCTGAAGACAACGGAAGTTGCTCAAGTGCCGGACATTCGAGACCCATCTGTATCGCCAGATCCAGATGCGCGCAATACCTCCGGCTCCGACGACACTACTGGTTCGGGCCACGAGGAAGTAAATACTACCCCTCATTTTTACATAATCTAATGCAGAATATATTCTGCAACCGACCAATTTGAACTCATTTAAACACTATTATTGGACGTTTCTCTTTTATTAATGTATTTATTTATTTTTGTTGCTTGCAGGGAGTGCCGCAGTTGTAATTTTGACCAAACACCATACACCCCACCGCACCGATACAAGATTCCACCCGTTGCCCGTGTTCATTTATTAAATTTAAGGCCCCATTTTAAACTCCCCACTCCTCTGCAAAACACAGTCCGTGAATAAGCCGTTTTTCAAATTATCAAGCATTTTAGTGGGTTTCAAGGTAACATTACTTTATAATTTTGAGAATACGTTTAACCTCAAACAGCAATGCGCATTAAAATTTTCTAACAAGACGGCACGGTGCGCGTGCGGGCGATGGGACTAAAATACAGACTCCTTGCGCTTTGACGACAATGTCAAAGTCAAAGGTCTTAGAATTTTATTTAAAATTGCCTGGGGCAGTAAAAGCTCGTAATAATTATTTGGTTATATTTTTTCCTTAGGACAAGAAAAACTTGGACAAACTTAGTTGCAGTCATGGCGGACCACGGCAGAGTAGAAGAAAGATCCAAATTCTGTCCTCGTTGTTCAAATTTACTTACTCTAAATGATAACAGTCTCAATTGTTTCCGGCTCCAGTGCTCTACGTCATACGTGTCCGTATTTCCAGCCTGTGACCAAGCGCATTATTTTTACAAGTCTTTCCGGTAAGGAAAAATAATTAATAATAACGTGTTTGTTGTATATATTTGTTTTAAAACCGAACAATTTGGAACTGCCATTGTTTATTTAGTTCAAATGAGCTTCCTTTTTTGCCGTGCTACAGACAATTCATTGGTCTTACGTCGTCTCGTCGTCATTGCATTTGAAATTTGAAAGAAATCTTTTGATTGTTTTCTAGAAATCTGACGAAATCGATGAAGACATTTTGGACTCTTCCAAGAGTGACGAGCATCGACAACGAACTCAAGTGGTTTGCCCAGACTGTAGCCATACAGAAGCATTCTTTTACCAGATGCAAACACGCTCCGCCGATGAACCAACGACTAATTCTTATCAGTGTTTAAATTAGTTATGCAAGAAGAATTGGAGAGATTAGTGGGTAACCGTTGAATCTTTCCTGTAAATGATCTCGTTTTGGGTTTTTGTATGGAGGAGCTATAATTCACTGAGACATGTAATTTATTGAGAAACACTCGTGGTCTTTTGAATCTATTCTTATGTAAAAGAACTAATTTTGGATTTTGTGGTATGGAGGAGCGATAGTCTAATTTTTTCTAGTGGGTAAACGTTGAATCTTTCCTTCTGTCTGTAAGCAATCTCGTTTTGCATTTTGTGGAGGAGCGATAATTCATTGAGGCATGTTATTTAACGAAAAACATGGTGGTCTTTTGAATCTATTCTTATGTAAAAAAACTCATTTTAGATTTTATGGTATGGAGGAGCGATAATTTAATTTATTGAGACATGTAATTTAACGAAAGACACTAACGCCCTTTCATTTTTTTCTGTAAACGAGCTTCTTTTGTGCTGTACGAAGGAGCGATAATTGTAATTTAATGAAACCCACACCCTTTGTACATCCAAGAAATAAATAAGTTTTTGCAAAACAAAAATATTTGCACGGAACCTGAATGTGTTACTTTCAAAGAGGTTAGAAGCCTTCTAATCTCTTTGGTTACTTTAGTGTAGCANAAAAATATTTGCACGGAACCTGAATGTGTTACTTTCAAAGAGGTTAGAAGCCTTCTAATCTCTTTGGTTACTTTAGTGTAGCACAAAGAGCAGTTATTATCAAAGCAAAAAATTATTATCATCGCCCGATTCCAATTTGCCTTTCATGTTGACCTAATGCAGCCTAAGTCACTTTTATGGCTGACCCTTGTCATATCAATTACAGATAAAAAAACTTCACTCATTCTGATCATTATTCCAGAGCATCACTCTGGTTTGACTGAGTTTCATCTCCTCACCTAAATTTACGTTGCCGTAAATGAAAGCGGCTGAAATTCCTCACAATTATCAATTGTTTGTCCCGAAATTTATTTCAAACTGAGCGAGGAAATTCTTGATTAAAGTTTATAGTGTCATCAACAACACTTCAAATTTGATTTGCAATTCAGTCTTCACATTATTCCGTTAAGGGAAACAGGTGCTTGGATTATCTACTGTTCAGTTGACCATTCGGACATAAATATTCCTACATTTTATGTCGAAGAGAAAGAGAATACTATATCAGACCGATAAGGCCTAATCAGTTCAATACTGCACGAGCACATAAATTGCATTTGTCACCAAAAATATCTACTTCCAAATCAACTCGCTTAAAGTTCAACAGTTCTATTTTGTCAAAGTGACACATCCTTTGTCACGTTCATGATCATCAATCTGCACTACATGTAATTCGATGGTGTGATAATCCGATTGTGAACAGTGAATCCAAATCAGGCAAGCAACATGCCACCAAATCCAAAGAATCAAAAAGGGGCATTGCCTGAGACTAAGACAAATCACATCCCATCCAAAACGAAAAGAAACGCTAACAACGTTAAAAGTGTTACAAAAAGCAAGAAGGAAAATGGTGCACTGGAATACTTTTCCAACTTGATGTTTTGGGGAGAAAAGTATGATTCTAGCCTGGAGCGGTTCTTCTCTGCTCTTCCGATTGGAGTTGGATCTTTTATTTCTACGTTAGGAATGTTCATCCTGGGGATCACAGCTAGAGGTAAGTTGGATTCCAAAATTATTCTCACAATAATTAAATTTTTAACTGCGTCTGCGTCTAGGTGAATGGGTCCTGTTCGCAGCCTATTTCATGAAATACATGTCCAGTGGCGGAAGCGAAACTTACAAGGAAGACACAGATCAGCTGATCACTTCATTTCAGGATTGGATCTCTGTTAGATTTGATGGCTTTTTCCTTACTTTGGTTTATTTCCGTTATGAATTCTTATGTAATGTACTTCGGGATTGGCGGTTTTCTACACGTGAGTATGGAGCTCTGGAATAGCAAATGTTGAGCAAAAGTGAAATTATAATGCAATATTATTTTTTTTAGTGGTTCTACTATGTGCGTCGAAGACATGAACCGGAGGCTTGGAAATGTCAGCCAAAACAGTGGTTGAGCCCAGAATTGGAGCGGCATGAAATTATGCTGGGATCTTTTAGTTTGATTTTGGGAAGGTACAATATTGCGTCAAGTCTTTATTATGAAAGGCGCTACAACAATTAACAAATTTAACAGTTTCATTATGGCCGCAATTGCAACATACGTTAAGAATGGAGGGTGGTCAACCGTGTATTTTGGCGCAGGTGATTACGGGTATCTCTGGCTAATTTTGCAAATCCCAACTATTTACATCTACCAGGTAAAGTTTTAATACAATATTTCATGAAATCAATGTTTACGAGGTTTTGTATGACAGGATTACATTACTTATTGGAATCACCGACTGTTTCACACACCTTGGCTCTATAAGAAATTTCATAAGCTTCACCATACGTACAAACAACCGACCGCTTTCTCTGTGACGGCTATCCACCCTGTTGAATTTGTGTATTTACAAATGTGCCTCGTTCTCCCAGTATTTTTTATACCAGTTCATTGGGGTACGCACAATTCTAATTAAGTTTATTTAGTAAATAATTTGTTGTTTCAATTTGCAGTGGTCATGTCCTCTCTGCTTATGTACATTTACTACCATGGAATAACTGACCACTCCGGTATCAATTTCAAGCGCCATTGGTGGCAGCCCTGGCAGGTCGGTTTGCTAACAGCGTCACTGAAACACTGATGAGTTTGACCATACTAAAAACGTTATGTCTATTTATTAGCCGGATACAATTTTCCATGATAATCATCATCAGTACTTCCACGTGAACTTTGGTTTTAACATGGAATTATGGGATCAGATTCATGGGACTTACAGGCGAAAAGATCGCATTTACAGGGAGGATATATTCTACGGGTTTGGGAAAGCTTTGGATGATGCCAGTGCTGATGAAGTGAAGGCAGATGAATTACAAAGGCAAAGAGAGAATCCAAATGCCTACCAAGACAATGAATATCCATATGACTTATCTGGCGAGGAAATAAGCAAATCAAAAAAGAGATCATAAGAAGCGAATTCGTTTGACGTTATGAAACCGTCTGGAACAATTGCACACCGTATGGTTGCACAATCCTCTGATTTAAATTTGCACGTAGCTAATGAATGAATGACCTTTTGATTACAGATTAAACACTTATCGAATTTGACTGATTAAACACAATTCACCTGTTCATTAGTGATACCGTGATAAAAATGAGCACACTTGAGAAAATAACTCGCAGAATGCTGGAAACAGCACGTTAAAATACGCCCTAATAGACAATGAACACTTCGAATGAATTTCAAGTTTAAGCAAGCCTACTACATTAGGGTAATAATAATGTGACCTAATTTAATGCAGCCGCTAGCCGTATCCTGACATTTATCGTGACATGCATGTAAATAGCAGTGAACATTTATTGAGTATGCTTCAATATTAGCTTGTTTAATTCGTAATTGGAAAGTCTCACAATTTTCGCATTAAAATCTATATGCACGATTCTGAATATTTAACTTGAGCTCTTATAACCCATATATCCATGTCATATATTTGTTCTAGAAGCACGAGCATTAAAATTTAAAAACGGCAAAGAGCTACAAAATCATTTCTCAAATTTTTGCCGGACAGGTACATCATTTCTTGGCTTTAAAACTTAATTAATAAGGCAGATCCGGTATTCTATTTACATTAGTTTGAAATGATGTTGTTAACTGTTAGTGGGAGCACCTGCCGTACAGCGTTTTAAAAGTAGTGGGTAGCAAAAATCGCATACACGAACTGGTTTGGCGGAGGATGGAAGCTGCATTAAATTGTCCGAGCAAAGCTTGCAGAATATTTCTCCACAATTACGGCAGTGATGCTGCAAGATAAATTCAAATTACAAATTAAACTAGTGAGGTGCTCAGTGTACCCTCAACAAGATTTAAAAAGAAAACAAACCTTCCTTCTTGTGAGGCTAAACTCTTTGTTGCACTGCCTACAATTTGTAACTTCCTTGTCATGAGCCCAGTGCCCTTCAGAAAATGCTTTTGAGGCTTCACGCAAATCTTCCATACGCAAAGTCGACTCAGACAGACGGATACCCATGTCGCTGAGAGTTTGTTCATGCTCCCTACAAGCTTTGACAAGCCTGGCATTCTCAACTTGAGCAGTTTCTAATTCCTGTTACAATTTTCAAATAAAATATATCGAAACCAATACCCTCTCCAGCTCGGTAGATGCATTGCAATTATCGTTTGCCATTTCAAGTAGTTACTGACCGAACCCAGCAGCTGCAATTCCTGGACTTCCATATTTAATTCGGAAATTTTCTCCTTGTCTTTGACAACGGTGTCTTGAAGAGATTGCCTCCATTCCCTTTCGATCCTTAAATCCCCCTCAAGCGTTGAAACTTTGAGTTCCTTATCCGCAATTTGAACCCCCAAGCTTCGCATCGTCTCATGAGATAATTTGAGTTCAGCTTCAAAACGGCCACACCTGGTTTAAAAAAGGGATAAACAAATAAAAGTTGTTAAAAAGCAGCAAACCAAAAGTTCTCGATTCAGGGTAAAATATTGCCCATAAGAAAAGCCACTGGCAAACCAATTTGATACATCACTTAAGTCAATAAAGAATATGTATGAACAAACAGTTTCTGAAATTTATTTTATTTCTTACAATCGCATGAATTACATTGAACGACTTTTACGTTTTGGATTTAATATAGTGATTGATTAGATTGTCATTATATTATGCAAGAGAATACATTTAACTTTGTTAAATACTCATATTTATAATGCACATTTTAAGCAAAATTCATACACGCATTCAAATTCTTTGAGTGGGACATCGCTCTTGGGTACAGATATGGTTTGCCAGTAAGAATTCCTTTAAGAAGAGTTACTCAATTACGTACTTTTCGTTAAGACCTTCAATGGTTTCACTTAACTTCACTGCTTTAGATTCTAAAGCTGCCACGAACTCAGTTTTGTACTTGAGAGATTTTTCACATTCCTGCAGTACACAAAATCAAAACAATTTTAATGCAGAACTAGTTTGTTTGCAGACTCGCTGAGTGCATAATTCTCAAATGCACTTATTGTGGGGTTGGAGGAAAGTTTTGGAATTTAGAAGTTGAAGGGGAAGATAAATCAAATGCTTTGGAAGCTTCCAAATTCTTTAGCAGAGTAGCAATTTGTGTGGTCTTGTCTTGAAGTCGATCTATGAGACCTACTTTCGTCTTCAGCTCTTCTTCACACTCCTTGACAGATTTAAAAGCAAAGCATTATTTAGTTTTGTTAAAATGGTTAAGAAAGTAAAGAAAAAGCTCAATTGCGGTGAGTGAATAGAAAACTAGATTAATTCAGCATAATTGATGGCATTTAAGAGTAGCTCACTAAATTATCTCGCGTAGGAAGAAAGCAAGGAATAGTAAAAGTAACCGTGCCAAAAATAAACCCGAATACTACATTCTACAACCACAAGGCAATCGTTGAATTGAATAATTTTGCTCACGGTATCATATAAAAGTATCATATAACACAAGATACAAAGTAGAGCCAAATAAAAATTTCCTTCCTTGCTTTTGGTAACTGCCCAAACAATCGCAGAATAATCCTGATTAAATTATGTTACACTTACCTGAAGCTTGCGATACATTTCCAAGTTGATTGTTTTGATGTCATCCAGTTGACGCCGGAGCGTGACGATAGTATCCTGCTTCTCATGCACATCCTTCTCCATTAGCTTCATTGCCATCTCCATTTCGGATTTTTGGTTAGCCTAGAAAATATTCGTTGCAAAATTTTCTCTCTCCTAGCTTACAAATTCCCACACATAAGCTATTGGTAAATTGTAAGGTACTGAATTCCAAGTTCTATAACTTGCAACGCCATTACTTAAAAAATATACAATAAATAGAGCGTGCGTACCTGACAATCCATTTGTTTCTCTAGTTCTGCACGTTGGGTTCTTTCCTCGTGAAGTTTCTTACTCAGATCTCTAACTGATAGACTAGCAGCCGCTGTTGATGAACTTCCTAATGATGATTCAATTGAACTTCCGTCTTCGGAAGCTTTTGATGCCTGGAAATCGCCATCACCCCTTCCCTCAATAGAAACATTTGGAGATTTTCCCAACTTTTGATCAGCTGACAAATCATCAGCACCAGCAGCTAAAACGTCCTCTCCACCAGTGTATTGGCTCAGGCGAAGTTTCAAATTTTGGTTTTCAGATTGAAAAGAGAGGATTGTGTTCTTCGAAATTGCCAAATCTTCCTTCATCAAGGCATTTGTAGTCGTTAACGTTTCCACCCTGGTCTGAAGATTCGTTACAGTAGCACTAAAAATCATTAGTTTAGTATTAGCAATAGGGATAAATTAATTTTAAACCACAACGGCAGGTCTTACTTCAAGTGGCGATTTAATTCTTCAATATAATTTTTTTGATCCAACACGGAATCAATGTTGTTTGGTTCGGCTTCGTCTTCGGCAGATTCACTGGAACGGGAAGATCGAAGATACAATGAGAAGTCAATAACACCTTGCTGGCTGTCCAAATCATCCTCCTGGTTATAAAATCATGAACAAACTATTAACTATTTAGTTTATTATAAAAATAGAGTAGTTCAGGATGTGGGTACTGTCGTAGTTTGTATAAATATCTTGTTTGGTAGTAGGTTAAAAACCATCACTAAAAATTAACTGTCAAACCTTTAAACAAAAGTTGCAATCGATTGTATTTAGCCCAACTAGTAACCCAGATAGTACAGTAGCTTCATCTGACATCATGAGTGCAATTGGTTCGTAGAATTCCTTCAGAATATCGTCGCGATTGTCAAGAAGAACTTTCACATAATCTGCCAATTTCTTTTGCATGAGTGCAAGACGTAGCCATGCCCTCGCACGACCCAAATGTGTGCTACGATCAGAAGGCAATGAATTCATCATATTATTTCAATATTTCCAAGCTTGGCAGATAAAACAGATCACCTTACCTCACAGTTGGCAAGTCGCGAATGCTAGACGTAATATCAAGGGCCTCATTAGTGCATTTTTCTACAGATTGCAAAACGTCCCACAGCTCTTTTTTTGGTCCCAGCAAACCCTGCAATATAAATTCAAGTTAAGCAACTTGAAATTCTTCGCTAAATTCAATTTTTTTAAAGGGATTCAATTATATACCTTTTTGGGTTTAAGTCCATGTCGCATGGCATGTTCAAGGACAATAAAAAAGTGCTGCAGAGGGGGATGGTCCGATTCTAGTGACCGCCCATGACGAATTGACCACTCAATCAACTCTTTGATTACCAGCTTTGTGATGTTCAGCAAATTACTTCGCTCAACTGCAGTAGGATCTCGATCTGTAGAAGAGCAATGCAAATATAAAATTTCCAATGTTTGCAAAATTACAGCTGGTACGGAGTCTTTTCCTTACAACCATAAAATGGAAGAAACTCTGGGGAAGGCAAGTTCTCAAAAATGGGACGTTGCATTGGGACTTCCACATCGTCTAATTGTCGTAAACAGAGCCAATCTCCATCAACAGAGACGCGAAAGTTGCACAAGTAAATTGTGTCCTGTGCACTATTTGATTGGATTTCATTTGATTGCTCCTTCATCTTAAAACTTTCTAAGTACTCAAGCTAGGTCTAAATTAATAATCGAATATCCTACTCTCTATTATTTCGCAGCAATTGTTATTTACAACCAAAATTAGTATTTTCAAAACCCGAAGAGTGCCTTTGCGAGTAAAATTCCCGGATCGATGCCGTAGAATGGTAAATCCCCACGCCTAACCTGAACCTGATGCTCGCTGCATAAATATATCGACCGATTTTCGGTGCTCTCATACACAAAGCCGGCAAATGCGCAAGNTAAATCCCCACGCCTAACCTGAACCTGATGCTCGCTGCATAAATATATCGACCGATTTTCGGTGATCTCATACACAAAGCCGGCAAATGCGCAAGTGTCAATGCCAAATTCCGTACTTAAAACCAAAATCATTTTTAGAATTAATTGACAACTCAAATTTTATGCTTAATGCGCTTTGCTTATAAGCTTGCCGCTTAGCCAAATGAATTAGCTATATTAACTTCGCGCCTGAGCTCAAGCTAAATACTGAAATTTTCAATACAGGAAATCTACCATGAGGCCAGCTAAAAATATGATTTATCTAGACACAATGTTGTTCACTCAAATAGCTAGCTTTTAAAGAGTTATTGGTGCAGGTAATCAAATTGGTTATTTAGCAAGTTACGAACACGAAAGAATTGACTTGGTAGTGGCTTACATTAAATTCTATACTACCTGACGTCAATATACCGCCTTATGTTGAAACCAAAAGCGGTAATTTAATCTACCTTCTTGAGATCTACAAGTAGGAGGCATGACATGTAAAGTGCAGAAAGTCAATATAATTGACTTTCTAGTATCTTCCAAACAAACAGTACTTTTCACTTCTGTTTCTGAGTCAAAGTTGCATAGATTTCCAATTTTAAGAGAACTAATCTAGCAACAATCTAGTTTATCCCAGCATTACAGTTCAAAGATATAAATGTTTCTTACACTTCGGTCCGAGAAGGCCTGGAGATCGATCCAAAGATGAATTAGCTGAAGAAGTTGATGACTGTGACTGGTAAGCAATTCTGGAAACCAGCCAAGACGACGAGTCAGTAAAGAACTTCTTTCCAGTTTGAGCTAATGTAGCTGTTGGACTCAAGTAGTCGCCCATATCCTCGGAATTATCACTGACCAAGGCGGAATCCACAGAAGAATCCGTAGTTACTGGAATCGATATCGAGTATGATGAACAAACTCCAGGAACTCCAGAAAAACCAAGTCCGTCACGCAAGGGAGATGTCCCACTCATTATTCACTCACTCAATTAAAATACTTTTACACTCTACTAGGTACAGATATTAAATTGTATAGGAATTAATTGCCCACAAACTTGACAAACACTAAAACTCCCCGTTCCTATTTTAGAAAAGCCCATGACCAAAAATAACACTAACTGCCGAGTTCCTACCGTTTGTTTGCCGCATTCATTTCAAACTCCCGATTGTCCCGATGCAAATCATTCAAAACTTGAACCGAATGAATAACCTCATTTGCGCAACGACGAAAGTTTATCACGCCATTTGCAGTATCAAATTACTGGATTGATTAATTAATACCAAAAACTTTGATTATGTTGGAGACTCCTCTCCGGTTCTTGGTAATTTGGATACGATCAATGACCTAACTGCTACACCAAAGTAAATATGGGCGGAGAACATAATTGGATTAGACAGGATTAGTCCAAACTGTCAAACAGTGGCTAGACTAGGACTTTCTGTTCCGTAGATGAAGTTTGTAAATTCCGACACAAACTGCCACAGAACAGCCTTCCTGTGGGCTGCTGCGCGATACCCCAGCCATGCAGCCGCATGTGAATACAGAGACATAGATAAAGTAAAGTAGTATCAATCAATATACAAAATCCATATTAAAAAATATTTGAAGAATACTTCGGAGCAACGTTCCACAGCAGTTAACCCTCGTTTCAGCATCTTTGGGAGGCATCAGGCATGTATTATGTATGTTGTACGGTTACGGGCAAAATATTTTGAAGTCCGCCTTCAAGTCATCCAATAAACGAAGAATTTGATTTTGATTGGTGCTTAAAACAGGCTACGGCTACAATGAATCCATTCCGCATTCAGTGATCAGAGAATAATGCATGTAAAAGCAGCAAATTCCAAAAAAAATTATGGGATTCAAGCGAGTGTGAAGGCGGACTAAATCAGGCGATGTGCAATTATTGTTGTGCTGTCAAATGTACCTGCTTGCACTCTCCAACTTTGACTGTTTCTGGCGCAAAATTGTAAATTCGTCGCATTCAAGCAAAGATACCGAAAGCGAAAGGTCCCGCGTCGCCGACCGCCGAAACAGAAAATATATTACTACTTATTACGAAATTTGTACAACTATTTGGACTCGTCCACAACATCCAGAATTTAAGGTATGAAATAATTTTAATTTTGGTTTTATTAACGTGTCAGGTATGAAATAATTTTGAAATGCTTCTGCACTAGCTTTACCATATAGTGAGGTTGTTACGTTGATTTGAAAGCCCCCTGAGCTTAAATACGTCTGATTTTCTCAATTAATTATTAAATCTAGATCGGATTTGTCCAAATTATTCTGTTTGTCTTGTGTGTAGTTGTGAAAATCTTCAATTAGATTTTATTGTATTTTCTAAAGGCGAGCACTGACAAGGAAATTCATCACTCAAAATGGAAGTTGATTCACAGATCGAAGTTCCAGAAGAAACAGGAAACGTCATGGCTTCAACTGCCGGTAGTGTGACAGTGTCACTTCATCCCCTCGTCATCATGAATATCTCAGAGCACTGGACGAGGAATCGAGCCCAGGAGGGCCATGCCCAACAAGGTAGGGAATATAAGGAATACACCACCAACGTTTACTTAATGTGTTCTGAGTGCAATCTTAATTCATTTCTTGTGTAGTAATTGGCGCTATTATTGGGGAGCACAAAGGGCGTCATGTTGAGATAATGAATTCATTTGAACTAGTGTTCACCGTCATTGACGGACTCATTGTAATTGATCGGGACTACTATCAGACTAAGGAGTTGCAATGTAAGTGTGATATTAACAGTTTGCAATCCACATTTTATTTTGTAGTTTATTAGTTCATATTGATTGATGCGACTTTCTAGTTAAACAAGTATTTCAAACTATGGATTTCCTGGGTTGGTACACCACAGGAGATGTTCCTACCCCACTTGACATTCACGTCCAAAAGCAGATCTGCGAAATTAATGAAAGCCCAATTTTTCTCAAACTGAACCCCTTGGTTCGCAACAGTGATGTAAGGATTTGTATTATTTCGGCCACGATTACTGAATCGCATAATAACTTTATTTTATTCTCAAATTATCTAGCTACCTGTCTCAGTTTTTGAATCGGTTATCGATTTGGTGAATGGGGTAAGTCATAAGTTTAGGTTAAATTAAGATTGACAAACCCTGTGCTCAACAAACAATGATTATTTGTTATAGAATACAACAATGCTCTTTGTTCAATTACCATATGTCCTTGCCACAGAGGAGGCCGAACGCATTGGAGTTGACCATGTTGCTCGTGTGTCTAGCGCGGATACCTTGGAATGTTCTTTGGGTAAGTGAACGATTAAAACTAGAAGTCAAGCTTAAAGTTATAATGGCCCTTTGACCAAGTACAAAACTCCATACTTCGTTAACTTATGTTGCTGACAACTTATGAACTTATTTACATTTATTCTTTATAATTTTAGTTGTTGAGCACTTGCAATCTCAACACTCTGCCATCAAAATGCTTCACAGTCGTGTCAAGCTTATCTTGGACTACGTAAAAGCGGTTGAGAGAGGAGATGTGCCTGTTTCACACAGCGCTTTACGCTTAGCCTACTCACTTTGTCATCGTCTTCCAGTCATGGAGTCTAACAGATTTAAACCGGACTTTTATGAGGTTTGTTCACTTTTGATAGCGCAGTTATTAGTTAACTGGTTTAACACCAAGTGGGTAAACAATAAGCAACTACAAGGTTTGCCAATGCTTCGTAAACAAACACATTTTGATTTGCTTGAGGTCAAGATTATGTTTGACCTTCTGGGAGTTCGACCTCACCGCTTATTGGTTACCCACCTTGGTTAATACTACTAACACAATAAATACGCACTCATTTTTATAATAAAAAATTATTTGGACAGCAATGCAACGATGTCAACCTAATAACCTACCTAGGAATGATTACAAAGGGATGCGAAGAAGCTCATCAGTTCATCACCCGCTTCAATCTTCTTCATGAGAAACACGTTGTTTCACGTCGCATGAGGGGTTTATTTTATTAAATTAATAGTACACATGAAGTGTACATTCGTCTTTGTTTCTTACAACCTGACCGCGTTCCCGTCGTCCGTGCACAATATATACATTTATGGGGCGAACTAGCTCCACTGGTTCCACCTTTATGCATCTTAGCAACAACAATAATGTACAGGAATATACCTGAATGTACCTATTTTATCCTTGTTGCAAAACTTGAACTTTGTGCCGGCACTATATATTGACCCCGTGCCACGTCGACTACCCTTGAGCAGAATGTGCACGGACGATTGGAACGCTTGGCAGGTTACAAAAGGGAACATGAACAACCAAACAACATGTAATTTTGTTAAATTCTTCTTGATTTGGTGCAACAATAAACGGAAAAGTAAAGCCAAACTTATTTTATAATGCTGAAGAAATATGA